>VXBT01003189.1:914149-959388 GCA_013400235.1 Oriolus oriolus | reverse complement strand
TATATATATATATATATATATATATATATAAATGCTCAAACACGTATATATACAAATAAAAAATCCTGAAGAATTTCTTCCTTCCTTTCATAAATCCATAAAATCTTTTTCAGTCCTTTTCTTGCATAGTGTCTCTCAGCAATTTTAAAGAAGGAGTACATATTTCCTCACAGGATATATAAGGTATACACTGCAACGCGGGCCAAAGGAGCAGGAATTCTATATTACAAATAGTAAAGCTTTAAAAATATCAACAAAGCAGAACATTCTAACATAACAAATGAAGAGCTCTGCATTAAAAAAAGACTTCATTATTTCAGTATCTCTTTGTTTGCTTGTTTAATTATCCCCTGGGACAATCTGTACTGTTAAGAAACGTGTAGAAAACAGTCATCAGTTTTTGTTGTTGTTCAATTAGTGCTATACTCAGTGTTTGAGCTCATGCAAGTGTCCTTTGGGGAAACGTCCTGCGTGCCATTAGCACTATTCCTAATGAGGGAAAGCATGAAACTCCTTTAGTGCTCTGCCAGAATTGTTTTATCTTCAAGTCAAAAGAACAACTGCTTGGAGTAACCCCAAAAAAAGCATTTAACAATTACAAGTGGCAAACAATATTCCCAAGCACAATACTCATAGCATTCTTCTATTTATAGGCTAACAGTTATTATACTGAATAAAATATGTATTAGGCAGCTTTATTATGCACACAATCATGATTCCCCAGTTAAGGCTGCTACAGTGGTTTCCATTACAAGCTCCATTTTGAACCCTTTTACTCCTTCTGTGAGAGGTTGGGTGGGGAACAGGAGGATGTTTCATGTTTGATTTCAAGACAAAGGAGAATATTTTTAGGAAGTTTGAGGTTAATTAGACATGCTTCTTTTGAGATATGGGACATAGGCGTTTCTTTATTCTTTTTGGAAGAAAAAAGCAGTTTAATGACAATGTTTTTGTTCATAAAATGCTTTTTAACTAGTTCTCCAGAATTTCTTTAAAATACAAAATCAGAGCTGAAAACTAGGTTAAAGGAAGGTCAAGACTTACAGCCCTAGGAAATATATAGACAAAACATCTAGCACTTTTCTTGGCTACATTTATTTTCAAAAAGACATGCAAGCTTTTTCCACTGAAAAAAAAGCAAAGCAACAATTAAAGAACACTAGATTTAAAACCAAAACTAAAAGCAACATTCTTAACTCTTATCACTGTTCACCTCCCAATTACAGTTCTTCATAAACAGTGGCAGGCAGGTGGAATAAAGCATTCCTTCTCCCACCTGCTCTTCACCTAACTGTCCCCTCATTCTTCCTGTTTCTAGGTTGTCTATCTCAGCTTCATAATCCTGACAGCAAGCATCTTCACACCTCTGGCACTTCCTTGATCCCAGCTTCAGCACGATCAAGATCTACAAGTCTTGAAGCCTGTATATTCCTTTTTTGGCCGTCCCAATGACTAACTGGAGAGCAGAGGATTTAATGAAGGTAAGAGTAAAGGTCTGGCTGAAAGTTAGCATTTTATACTTGTAATGCACACAAGCTCATTTACACAATGCCTAAAAGCATTCCCTGCCTTCCCAGTGACATGCAGGTATATTCTAACACTCCCTTACAAAACATGCACCATGGGCACCAGCTGGCATGAACTTCCCTTGCAGAGGAGCATATGGAGAAGAGCTAGAACATAAGTAGATGCTGTGGATGATCTACACAAATAGAATGAAGGCAACTTATTTCAGTTGGATTTTATAAATAGTCTTCTTAATAAGGCACAAATACCTAACTACAGAAACAACAGGGAGATCTCAGGGCCAAGCAGTATTATACAACTGATGGGAGTGCACAGACTTACCATTTACTTCACCTCAAGAGTGGGGAAAAGTAAAAGTACAGCCATTTCCAGTTCTAACCTCAGAAATGCATTGGGGGGCTGTATATTTCTACCCTTTCGTTCTGTCCAAAAAAACTGCAAAGTTTAGGTATATGAGAGACTGCACACCTGACTCCTGGAAAGATGGACAGCAGAGTCTACTTCTTCTCCCCTTTATTTAGAACACTAATACCTTCTTGCCTTCCTTTCTTTTTACCTCAAGAGGTCAGTAAGACTCATTTCCTTAAGTTTTCTTAAGACTGTAGTAAGAAAATTCTTTAATTCTATGACAATCTCACCCCAAGTCCCATGTAAGCATTAAGGATGTGCTGCAGTACATGCAACTGAGCGCAGTTCTGGGTGTCACAATTTAAAAAGGCTGTGAAGGTCCCTGAAGGCATTCAGAGGAGGGCAACAAAGACGGTGAAATGGTTGGAAGAAACGTGCTATAAGGAGCAGTTAAGGATTTTGGGCTTGTTTAGTTTGGAGAGGACAAGGTTGAGGGGTGACCTCATTGCTCCCTACAGGTTCCTGAGGAGGGGAAGTGGAGAAGGTGGTGCTGACTCCTGTCCCATCCAGTGACAGGATGTGTGGGAATGGCTCTCAGCTGCATCAGGCGGGGGCATTTCTTTTGAAAAGGAGGTGAAATACAGAAACTGGCTTACTAGATAGGTGTTTGATGCCCCAAGCCTGTCAGTGTTTAAAAGAGGCATTTGGACAATGCTCTGAACAACTTGCTTTGACTTTTGGTCAGCCCTGAACTGCTCAGGCAGTGGCACAGGATGAACACTGTAGGTTCCCTCCATCTGAATTTGCCTATTCTGTTCCAAAAGTTTTGGCAGCAATTGAGGCATTGAGTCACCATACACATGCAGGAGGTCTCTAACTTCCTCTACTAACTACTTCTACTACTAACCTGCTCTAGAGTAACTTGTCCTGCTCTGAAATGGAGAAATACATCTTAGTCATTTTAAGAGGCTGAGATTAACAACTTTGGAAAAAACTATTAAAAATTCTGAATTGTTCCTAACAGAATACTTGTAGTTGTTTTCTAAACAGCTTATTCAGGTCCATTCTGGTATTAACAAATACCTTCATGCAAGTCAGAAATAAATTATGCAGGAAAATCAGCATAGCTGATGGTGTGTATTTACTAAATACACAAAGCAAAGCCCAACAATTTTTTTTTCCCATTAATTTCTTTATTTTCGGATTGCTACGGCTAGCTTAAGTTTAGGTATCTTTCATGTAAAAAAGAAATCTAACTTGATTTTTGAATTTTTTTTTAAAGAAACAAAAACAGTAATCTTTTTTTATTCAGAGGAGAGAATCTGGATGTAGAAAACTAGCATACTTGTTTTATAACAACATGGGTACACACAGAAGTTATTGCGCAGTAAGTTTCCATATGTCTGCTATGTAGGTGTACTCTCTTACGTGTGAGATGAATGAATCTAATTCTAGGCCAACTGCTGCTCAGTAGCACTAGAGGCAGGTAAGCCTCTTTGAATTTACCACCACAAAGACACATACCAAAAAAAAAATAGAGACAGTTCAGGTGAGGCAGCTGATGCAGAATAAGTGGCTACCCTGTAAGAATCTGCTCACATGGCATGGCTGATAGCTTGCACCACACAGTCTCACAAAGATCCATGAGGCAGCAGACCTCAAACACTGCTGTTCTATACACAGCATTAGATGCTCACATGGGACTACAAACTTCAGGGGATATTCAGACAAACTTTATAGGTCACAATGACACTTTCAAAAACTTTTCCATAAAACTGAATGCAAAGATTCTCAGCTTTTATGAGCATTACTTAAAATGAAAATCAAAAGACATTTTCAGCCCATCAAGATACTCACAATACACTTGGAATAGTATTGCTCACAGTTTGAGATCACCTGTAGTGTCAGCATTTTGAATTCTCTTTTCATTGCGTCACGACAGTACTTGGCTATAAATAGCAGCAATACACATACAGATTAAGTGGCTGTAAGAAAAACTACTTATATCTAATTTGAACAACCCAATGTATCACAGGTAAGAGGACTGTGGAATTAATCAGAGCCATTAAAGACAAGGGCAAGCTCCTTCTGGTTCCAAATTCCTAACTGAGACTCAAGACCTGTCTCACTCTTAACAAACTAAAGTTTGAGTAAGACATGAGTACAAGTTAACCTGAGCATTGTTTGTCTTGTAGATTACATACATGTATTTGCTGCTGGTTTATCAAAACAATCTTATGGACATTTTTAAACAATTAAATAATTCAGGGCAAATCTTCAGCTCTCATCAGCTGAAGAAGTTTTACCTAAACAAGGAAAGCTATACACAACTCCAAATATGTTAAAAATGAGATTGATAAACACAAGACACTTTTATACTGTGACTAAGATGTCAAAGAAGCAGTTACGTATTTTACTCATGCATTGCCATAACCAACGTATACCAATTTTAGGAAATATTCAGATTGTCCGCAAAGGTTCAGCAAAGAAATATGGTTTGACAAAGAGTCATGAATGAACTGGGATTTAGTATCCCAAGAAGGTTAGCAAAGACTAACATTTACACAGAGGAGCAGAAAAAGACGCGATTGAAACACACAAACTGGTTTAATGCTTGTAGTAGAGAGGCACAAGCACATTCTGAGCCTAGAAGAAAGAAAATGCTAATCTAAGGATTTAAATTCATTAACTTTATCAACTCAAAATCACTTTGTCACTCAAAATGGATAGTTTCATAAGACAGTCACTCCCACTCTCCTCTTAGAAATTATAACCCTTCAGGAGGTTAAATGACTGTGCTACATACATTCCTCTCAGTCAGAGAAGACCAGTCACTAGATTTGTTAGAACTACTCTCAGCTTCAGTTTAGGTCAGGGTCCAAATTTTTCCAGTTGCAGACTCCCATTTAAATCTTCCTTTAAACTGCAATGAATCTGTAGGACAATAGCTTCTCTAATACCACAGCTAACTCTGCTAGTAACAAAGATTACCCTGAGTCCTGATTTATAACCACAGAAATGTAACAAATTCAGACCTGCAGCATGAAGAGGAAGTATTACTACATAAAGAGAAACTAAGCTTAGTTCAAAACTGCACACTTCTTTTATTTTAAAATTATTTACCTGGAGATATAGCTCTGTGGAACTGATACATGTCTTCTCCAATCAGTTCTTGTGCAACCTGCTTGATCTTCCGTCGGACAGCATCTAGCTTGACTTCAGACTCATTCAGTATTTCTTCCCCATTGGGAGCACTGCAATCATGAAACAGAAACTGAAAGAGCAGTTTCCAGAACATGAGCAAACAGTTAAAAAATATTGCACTTTTTCTTTTATTAATCAATACATTTTTACTGGCTTCAAGAAAAAGCAAAACTGATAGTAGAATGAGAAGAAGTTTAACTTTCATAGATACCTATTGCAGATTCTGAAATTCTGTAGATTCCTACCAAGAAAATAATCAACCAGCCAGAGTTCTGGTAGCATGATGTTTATTCCAGACTACAGTCATGATTATTGTTTAAGTAAGAAAAAGGGGAAACACATACAAAGGCTTCAATTTGGATTCCAGAAAACTAGCAGTATTTACAGAAGTCCTTCAACCACTTTAAAAAATTAATATTTTGCAATTACAATACATTATGTACTTCTACATGTGACTTTTTTTTAAGGAAGTAGTTATGCACTATGTCGTTCAGGAACAGCTGAAATATCTGATTCAAAACCACAACATATACTTGGCATTTAAAGTTTAGTTTATCTAATTTCCTTCAAATTTCTCCTCCCTTGAGCCCAAATAATCCATATGGTACATTAGTTTACAGTCTCTTTAAGGCACAGTACTGATTGATTGGTCTCGAGAAAACATTTAAAACCAAACAGTAAAATTTACTGAAATTAAAGCCACAATAATTACAAAAAGCAAAGAAGGAAATACAAAATACAGCATGGAAAACTTCCACTCTCACAATAACAGAAATGTCTTTTAAAACAGGAATCTAAACTCAGAGTAATGAGAAGTTTTTTGTTTTTGCTCTTTCCTTCACCAGTTCCCAGCTACCTAGTCCCTGCAGTGGGAGTAGTTATTTACAGTCAAGGCTGTAGAGGTTACTGGAATTATCACAATACCTCTTTGCAGAAGAAAACCGAGTTAAAGAGCAGGCAACTTCATAATCTCCATTTATAACTGTAACTATAAATAGCTACTACCTCAACATAAATATATTGATAGGTAACAAAATGTAAATTAAATAAATGAAATTACAAAGAAAAGGAACAGGGAGAGCTGTTAAAACATGCAAGACCAATATTTGTCACGTACAGCAAACACTTTATACAACAGGGTATGCAAAGCTTCAAATTTTCCTGTTGCTCTTCTAGTTTGTTTCTGGCTTCCAAAGATTGCTTGAAGGCTCATGAGAACACAAAACATATAGAAGCTCAAAACTTCACACAAAAGCCTATCCAGCTGTAGCATTTACATAAACAGACTCCAGGTGACCTCCTATTTGCATTGAAGACCTCGGGTGGGGGTGCAACAACCAAAACGGTGACAGAACTGCCCGGGCAAGTAACCTGAAGGAAGGGTGTGTACTCCTCTCTCACAGCTTGCTGAAAGCTGGAAGGCTCTCATCTGCTGCTCATTCTACTGCTCCACACTGGTTTAACAAACCAATAAACCCAACCCAGAAACCTGAACCAGCATCTTTTAATTCTCTAACTGGAGTGTGCATTCATTAGCTCGCATCCACCCTAAACGATGTTTATGGGAAGTTAATTAAATTCCTCTCAACAGAACACTGCAGCTGTTACTCACAGACAACACTGCAAGGCAGATTGTAGGTTTCTATCAACATTTTCATGCTCAACGTGACTCACCTGGTGAACCTGTGGAGCAGAAATATCGTTCTTTTGCTTTCGATAGTTATATCGCGACTGAGCTTCACGAGCCGTTCGTATTTATCGTGCCTGGTGTCAAGCTCCAGCTGGAATGCTGCGGAGTCAATCGTTACAACAGTTTGTGATAAAGCTCAATTATCACATGAACACAGCGCAGGGGAAGAGCAAAGCACCTGTGCTGCACCAACTCCTTACAGACCCCAGCCCCACCAGCCTTGTCCCTGGGTGCCTTTGCCCAAGGTGGGCTGCCCCTGTGTGGGGCATGGCTGCAAAGGCCACCACTGCCTGTCACCTGCCAGAGCTGCAAAATTCATCAGCTTTAAGTAGATGTCAGTCCTGACGATGCCTTAAAGCAGCCTAAAAAATTTTTAAGGTAAAATACTTTGTTTCACCAATAAAACCTATTCCACAACACTGCTGTTCTAGAAATGGACTGAAAATTTCACCCAAATTCAGCAAGATAAATCAAAAAATAAAACCCTACAATCATTTGTTAATAAGATTCACCAATGCCTAAACCAATCAAATAAAAAGCATCTGGCTAAGGCACATATACTGTTCAAAATGCACCATTTAGTTATAAGAAAGGTTGCATTTCACATCCCAGCTATACTTGGCCAAAAGTTGAGTATTTTAATATCCCTAAGGAATAGAAGTACTAAAGAAAAGTGAGATCAATTATTTAAAATAAGACATCTGACTTGCTGATGTTAATTCTCTCTAACTACAATGAATACAGAGAAGAGAGGAAGTGTATCTGGTTATGACAGTCAAACATGATGAATGTTTCACCAATACCATTAACATTTTACAGACCGTTATTCTAGTAAATAAATCACTAATAGATGCTTAGAAGATATCTAACAAATTTCCTATACAAATGCCTGAGGTGTCAAAGCCTCTGTGCAAGAAGATGCAGAAAATAAACTAAGAGGTTACATTTTTAAAGGGTCTGACAAGTGAATAACCTTTAAAAAAGCATAGCAGTTCACTGGCAAGCAAGGTTTAGATGATGCTAGAAAAACAGTTCTGTATTTCTCATTGCCTTGGTAAAAACTTGGTTCCTCTCATTTTGTTCTGTTCTCCCCAGTCTTATTCCGAAACTATAAGATAAGTCACAAATGCTCCTACTGATCTTTTAATTCTTACACATGTCTGTTTGGTGTATCTCTTCCAAATTCTGAGAGTCAATTCCACCCCTGAATCATCATCAAGAAATTTTCCCTCAGATCATAGTGACAGGAACTTGAGGAAGGGTGACTTCCCTTCATAGGATACCACATATAACATTTCCAAGGACCATCTACAAATGTCATCTACTGGGAAATTCACTATTCTGAACATCTGCAATATTAGCAATCTCCCAACCTCTTCTGGATAGTTGTGGCTTTTAGACTTCTACGTAAGATTTTAAACCCATTAGGGACTACTGTGAAGTGCTTTCTACTCTAAAGTAAACCAGGCAAACAAAATAATCTTTAGCCTAACAGGATGCAAGAAAACCTACTGTATTGTGCTATTGCCTAAAATTGCAAAGGATTAGTACTTGGGGGGCTCTCCAAGCCAACACAGCAAAACCAGACAGTCATTTCCTACACACATTCCACTGCAATGTCTAATTTAGCACTGAAAGTAAAGACTCAGACTCTAATGATAATTTTGGTGGTGCAAAATCAGACCATTAAAAATGACACTTACTAAAACTTAACCTTACAAATCAAGGTAGCATCCACTCTCGTTATCATTCAGCTGTCATATTTAAAACGTATTTCCAAAAAAAAGGTGTAACTCCTTGGGTTTTGACTCATTAGACCATTATGTGATTCTCTGATTATTATAGAAGACAATTTCTCATTAATTTTTTATAAAACTTTGGTGCAAATAGATCAATTCAAGCTCATTTTTTTTTCAGAGATTAAAAAGAGCAAAACATGTATACCCATTTAAGGCCACACATTAATGGGACAACCCTGGTTTTGTGTGTAGACCAGGAATGAGAGGCTGAAGAGCTGTGCTGCAGAAAGGGACCTGGGGGTCCTGGTCTATGGCAAGTTGAGCACGAGCCAGCAGTGCCCTGGCAGCCAGGAGGTCCAACCCTGTCCTGGGGGGCGTCAGGCACAGCATCGCCAGCCGGGCAAGGGAGGGGATTGTCCTGCTCTGCTCTGGGGTGGTTTCACCTCAAATATTACGTTTGGTTTTTTGGGAAAAACAATATAAAAAAGATCTTAAGATCTTAGAGAGCATCCAAAGGGGGGCAATGAAGATGGTGAAGAGTCTGGAGGGGAAGCCATATGAGCAACAGCTGAGGTCACTCAATTTGTTCATTCTGGAGGAGACAGAGGGCAGACTTTCAACATCCTCATTAGAGAAAGAAAGCAGAGGGGCAGGTACCGGTCTCTTCACTGTGGCGACCAGTGACAGGCTCGAAGGAACAGCCTGAAGTTGTATCAGGGGAGGTTTAGGTTAGGTATCACGAAAGGTTCTTCACCCAGAGGGTGGCTGGGCACTGGAACAGGTTCCCAAAAAAAGTGGTCACAGCAACAATCCTGTTTTGAGTTAAAGAAGCAATTGGACAATATTCTCAGGCACATGGTGTGATTCTTGGGATGTCCCGCACAGAGCCAGGAGCTGGACTCAATCATCCTGATGGACTGGTTCCAACTTAGCATATTCCATGATTCTATGATTAAGTTTTTTAGATTCAGACAACATACACAGAAATAGTGCACAACTCTGGTTCACCTTAAACAACCTGCTCAATTATAAACCATCTGGAGCACACCTTTTCTTAATGCTTGTGCCTGACACGGAGACAAAGACCACCAGTGTCTCTGTCTGGGGCAGTGCCATTAGTGCACTTTGTATTGCACTAGGCACTTTTGCAATAAATATAAAGAGTGGATCTTTGAAAAACTTTGAAGAAACCATGTCCCTTAAATTCTTTCTGAAATTAACCAAACACAGGTGACTGGATCTCACGAGAAGAGAGGGAAACAAGCTGTTTTGAAGTGGAAGTAATGGCAACTTTATGACAAACTGATATTCATGAGAGTGAAAAATTAAAAGTTTAAAGTACAGTTGCACTACTTAATTCAAGAGCAAGTGCATATACAATATTCAATATGAATGACAGAGTGGTTTGGTTGGAAGGAGCCTTAAAGATCACCTAGTTCCAACCCCTCCTCCCACGGGCAAGGACACTTTCCACTAGACCAGGTTGCTCAAATCCCCCTCCAACTCGGCCTTGAACACTGCCAGGGATGGGGCATCCACAGCTTCTCTAGGCAAAGTTCAGGGGTCATGGTTAATCATCTGCCAAGCTGATTTACACAGAAGAATATAAACACCCATTTTAAAAAGCCAGGAAGTTATATGACATTGAAGTAACCATCTAGTGCAGCCAGACAGCTTATACTTCACCCTTCTTAGCTTCATAAAAAATACGCAGCATGCAGAAAATTTTACAACAAGAATTAATCTGCTCCCCATATCAAATCTCCTTCCTTCTTCAGTCAAGGCTTCTCATTTCTGAAGATCAACTTTGCTTTGTTAAGCGTTGTCTAATGAGAAATTTAAATTTATTGGAGTTTAAATCTGGTTTGGTGAAAAATCTTATAAAGACAATTTGGCTGAAGAAGTTTACACCCACCAATCTAAAAAACCTCAAATACATGTGAATATTTAAAAGGCATTCAAGCTGAAGAAGTTTACACCCACCAATCTAAAAAACCTCAAATACATGTGAATATTTAAAAGGCATTCAAACTGAACTAAGTGTCTACATACAAGTCTATATTAATTAGTTGAAGTCTTTTTTTGAAAAAGTGCAGGTATAAACAAATACCAACTCTTAAAACAACACATCCAGATTTACATTAAAGAAGCTTAGTCATCTGTGCACCACAGCCAAGGTCAGAACCTCCTCAGCTTCCCAAAGGCCACCATCTCCTCCTCTTGCCCCTGTGGCTCAGATTTTGTATTACACCTCTGCAGATCCTACAGTTTTCTGCCACCAAAGGGCCCGGTCACCTTTTGCCTGGCTGAACCCTTGTGCAGTGTGCTCAGCATCAGGTTCAGCACAAGCGAAGAGGGCAGGGGGAACAGCAGGTGGGGTGGAAACCAGAGCAAGTCATGAATCAGGTGGAGCGATGCAAAATCCCACTCCCAGGACCTCACTGCACAAAATGCAGAACTAAGCACTAAAGGTATGGAGTATGAGTCCAACTAGTTTCAAGTTTCTCCCCCAGAGAGAGCTGGTTTATCCCACTAATAATTTCCTAGCAATTTCTACACCATGTTTTTATAATCTGCTTTTCCAAATGCTTACTTACATTTAAAAGATGTCATCAAAGCTGAGGGTGGATTAACATTCTCTTTTTCCTCTCTTCTTTGACCATGTGGAAAATTGTCATGCTTTCGTTTTCGGAACCCACCTGATCGTATTAAATAGAAGAGACACACACAAAAAAATATTTCAAAATATAATTTTGCCAGAAAAAGCATAAGGAGCACCAGAATGCTGTCTTCAGTGCATTCCTGACAGCAGCCATATTCTACAGGGCAGAATAAGGTAACTGGATGAGCCTTATTATCAACTGATGCCAGCTTGACCTTATCATGTTACTTTTTCTGCCACATTGCTAGTGAAAATTAGAACAAAAAATCCATTTCAGTGGATGAGTGTAGCAGGATCCCAAGTCTTTTTGTTTTGTAATGTCTTCAGGTCTTCACACCCTTTTATGTTTTCTTGCTGTAAGGAAATAGTTGCATGGAAATCCTTGTGTGAACAAGGACCTACAGGACTAGACCTTTCTTTTTCTTCCTGTTTTTTTTAAACTATTTTAAATATTCAGCTTGAAATTAGTAAATAAACCTGCAAGTTTTATTACTGTGATTTATGTCATGGGTCTTCAGTAACTAGGAAAAGAAGCAAGGCATAATTTAAGCAGACTACCCCTATTCACATACGTAGGTTTAGCTCCTGCAGCGCAGCTTCTGAGGCCTTTACACTCTGCCCACAAACCAGTTTCTTCTCTGAATGTAGCTGCTCACTTCAACTGCTTTGTGTGCCTCTTCCTTAATCCTCCTTTTCAGATCCACACCCAGAACTCATCCCTTTTGGACTATGTTTTACTCCCAATTTACACCTTGTATTGTCTCTTCCTCTTATCCTTCCCTCACCTTGGACTGACTCACTGTGTCACCCACGTGTCCTCCTACTCTCTCTCTCCTTCTGGTGACAGCTGGACACTGTTCCCAACAGAGCCCAAAATTCGGCAAATTTGAATACAGGTATACCTTTCGAATACGTGGAGTTCTCTCAATTTCCTTAAAAGAAGAACCAAGGGAAGGTACTTAAAAGTTATACATGAACACTGGATTTAGAAATGTTTCCGCTTAATTGTTTATTATCCCAAGCCAAAACCGGAAGTGGGTGTAGCTACCTTCTTATAGAGGAAACTGAAAATAATTTTTCCTTCTTTTCTGTTGGACATGAGTTCAGGGTTTTGTTTTTCCTACAGTAGTTGAAAACATTAAATCCATCCCCTGAAAGAGTGCTGAAGGGAGGTCTGTGTGATTCTTGGTGATGCCAAGCAATAGGGCAAGAGGCAACACGCAGAAACCAAGGCACAGGAAGTTCCATTCTTCCTGAATATGAGGGAGAACTTCTTTACTGTGCGGGTGACCGAGCCCTGGAACACATTGTCCTGAATGGTTATGGAGTCTCCCTCAGTAGAGATGTTCAGGAACCATCTGGACATCCTGTACCACGTGCTCTAGGATGACCCTGCCCGAGCAGGAGCTTGGAACACATGACCCACTGTGGTCCCTTCCACCCTGACCCGTTCTGTGACTCTGATTCTGTGACTGCCAGGGCTAAGCCAACACACAGGCAGCAGAGCAAGCTCTGAACAAATACGTATTTCACATATATATTATGCTACATACATAATATTATATATATATATATACACACTATACTTAATAGTTAGCACAAGTGCTTTACAGGCCTAACACACTCAGCTTCCCTCTGTGGCATCTGCTTTTCCACGCCCAGGGATGCAGATCCCTATAGCCACGTTCTCTGGCGCACCCGGACAGCCCCAGCAGGAAGGCAGGGCACCCACGAAGGAAAGGTCACTGACACCCGTGAAGGAGCGGCCTCTCTCAGTGTGCGTTTCACGACGCAGCCGAAGGGCACCGCTGGGCACGGCAGAGGCTCTCCGCACCCTGGTCTCCTCCGAGCCGCGGGGCCTCCCCCCGCTTCTGCCAGCTCCAGCTCCTCACGCCTCGGTCTCCTGAGGGTGGGAAAGGAAGGGAAGGGGAGGGAAGGAGACATCACCTTCCTTGCCGCTCATCCTGGTGCCGCCGCCGCGCCGCGTCCCCCCGGCAACCCGCAGCCGCCCCGCGCGAAGCAAGGGCCCCGCCGCGCCGCCCCCGCCCTACCGGCGCCATGGCGGGGCGCCCCGCGGGTGCCTGACGGCGAGACGCCACACATGCGGAGGGAGCCCGGCCCGCCGCCCACGGCGCGGGAGGCGCGGTGCGGAGCAGAGGCGCCGCGGAGGATGATCCGGACGTTGCTGCCCCCGAAATCGGGGCAGCGCCGAGGCCGCGCCGTGCCTCCGAGAAGGCGACTCCGTGGGCAGCTAGTGTGCGACCCCTTCGTGGGGCCTCAGCGCCCGCGGCACGACGGGACATGTAGTGCCGGGTGGCGCGCCCGCGCGGTCAGAGTGGGGCCGGGGAGCTTTGGGGTTCCGTGTCCGCCGTCCCGCTGGTGGCTGGCGTGTCCCGCCACCGGGGCAGCGATGGTCCTCGGCTTGGACCCGCAGAAACCCAGCGACATTCCTCAGCCCAGACCCGCACAAAGCGGCTGTCATGTCGCCTTCCCCTCACCCCCCGCCTGTCTCCTTACTGCCCCTTTCTTCCCTGGCATAGCAGGACTACGGGGCTTTCACAGAATCACAGAATCAGTTGGGTTAGAAAAGACCTCCGAGATCATCGAGTCCAACCAATGGCTAAACACCACCATGTCCATTAGACCATGGCACTGAGTGCCACATCCAGCCTTTGCTTAAACACCTCCAGGGACAGTGACTCCACCACCTCCCTGGGCAGCCCATTCCAGTGTCCAATTTCTTCTGTGAAGAAATTCCTCCTAATGTCCAACCTAAACCCTGGCACAGGTTAAGACTGTATCCTGTGCTTACTGCCTGTCCTCTCCTGTCTCCTTAGTGCCGCTTTCCTCCCTGGCATGTCAGGACCAAGGTGCTTTCCTTCCAGGCCGGGTGAATGGGAGTACACCCCCAGCGCAGCACCGAGTGCCGCGTTGCTCCCCTTAGTGCCCCTCCACGTGTGCCAGGGGAGGATGCAAAGCGACACTGAGACAGGGTCTGGAAACTGGAGACACTAACAGTACACCGAAAAGATCTGATAGTGAAGCCACCCGATACCAGGAAAAGATATCTGAGAAGCAGCAGACGTCGCTGCTGGTACAGGGGAGGCAAATTCCCAAACCCAGGTTATTTGCTTCCTGTGTTTCATCAGGCCCGGTAAACATTATGTTTCTTCTATTGGGGACTTAGTGTGAGTGTTCTCAGGAGACAATGCAGGATTGAGCACGAAGGAGATGGATGCATACTGTAAATATTTCCCAGCACAGTGGGCACTTGATGATGCTTCAGTTCTTATGATGATGAGCTACAAGTCTGCTTGGCCCGCTGGATTCATACTTCCCTACACATGCATCCTGCTGCATTCCTCCAATGGGTTTAAAATAGGGATGGGTCTTGCAAATCCCCAAACCAAAAGGTTTGCAAATTATCCGTCTTGCTGCTCTGCTGCTGGATCTCATTTCTTGTCACAGCTGTTGCCTGTTTTAGTAGCTGGATTCCCAAGGAAACAAAGCTCATATGAGCACAAAGGCGGAGTGCTTGCAGGCTTTGTGTGTGGGTGTGCATGTGTGCCTATCCTTCCTCCCCACCCTTAATAATTTTTTAATCTGTTGGTCAACTGGTCGATCTGATTTGACAGAGGGAAAGAGCCTCCAGGAGTGATTATAAACATCCTGAGTAGGGAAAATTTTTTGGGTGGAACTTGCACCTTACTAGAAACCAGACAAGCCCAGCTGTGAAATGCAAATGCTTCAGAGTCCAAAGTTAGCAGAGCCCAGCCTTTGGGAGTTCTGAAGAGCAGGGACACTAGCCCAGTATCAAGTCTTTGTGTTTAACAAATGAACAAATACAGCTTTTGGCAAACTTGAATATCAAGTGAATCCATCAACAGATTCAGGAGGGCAGTAAATCACCTAACTCGGATAGCAGAGGAGTAAAACTTTGACAGTGAGCTTTAAAGTCTCCAGGCAGCCAAGCAGGAGTTGCTGAAACTTGGTATTTTCAAATATTGAGAACACATGACTGTCATGCAGAATTCAAAATTATTCAGAAGTGTAACATAAAACCTCTCTCCAATTTCCTAATCTGAGAAAACAGATTCCAATCACACTTGAAAAACAGAGGACAAAGAGGATCTCGGCAGAACTTCCTCAGGCCTGATCTGCATATTGAGTTGTGCAACAGCTCGATTGCTGCCCTACCAGCTGGAGATTTCTGCTTTCTATGGAGCAAAATCAGGACATGAAATGATTTGTGTCAGTGTTATCACTGCACACATTCAGGCACAGCCTTTTGTTTTAGAAGATGTACAAAACTGCTTTTGGAAACACATACCTTTTTTTTTTTTTTAAAACGGTGCTATTTCCCCGTTCTTGGCAGCTCTTTGGACAAAAAGCAGAGTTGTTTTGGTTATATTGATGTAACAGGAGAATGGAAAGAGTGCTTGCATCTGAATGCTTCCCAGCAGTGGAGAATTTTCAGCCAATTGTAGGGAGTGAAGGTCAGGTCTTCAGCTGATTTCTGCTGGATTCAGTGACACTTTACACGTGCACTGAGATACTCAACTTGTTTGACATCCTTGGGATGTTGTTGTGAATAAGAACTGGTTGGAGGTTTTTTTCAGAAACAATCCACTTAAATGTGGCAGTATAAAACCATTTTGGTAGCAGGTCAGTTGCAATATTTTCCCCTTTCTTCTAGCTGGTATTTAAACCTTTTCTTTTCCCCTTACAGTTACGTGTTCTTTGTGCCTGAAGAGAATTGCACCTCTGCAAGTGTGAAGGTGGAATAGCAACATTTTGAAGGAGGAATTGGTAGGAGAAAGGAGGTGTGAGGATTTAGGGTAGGGCAAAACCCTCAAAATAAGCTAACAACAAACCAATAAGCTTTTCTCAGAGACTTAAGGTCACACTAAGATGTTTCATATGGGTTGCATACGACTGTGCTCCAGATCCTAAGACAAGGTTGGTAACTCAGCTTTCACATGGGGGAAAAACATTTTTCAAGACTCAGTATTGTGAGGACAGTGCAGAAGTGCATAGACCAGTCAGGATCTGTGCCTTTCTGAGTGGGGAAACCAAATGAAAACAACCACTGTAGGGGGTTGGACCTTCTCCATTCCTTTTATCCCTGAAGTCTGCTGCTTTGGGCAATGACCTGCTTCAGTAACACTCCTACACAATGTTCCTCAATGAGGTTTCTGGTCCTCTGCAGGACAATCAGCAGAGACCACCTTGAACTGGCACTCAAGGGAGCAGGGAAGGGATCCTTCCTTTCCTGTAAAAGCCCAAGTCTAACACTGACTCAGCTGAGCTCTGTGAAGGGCAGACAGACGAGTGTGGTGGGTCCAGCTCAAGAACCACACTAGTGAAGCTGCTTCAACACCTACAGCTTTAAGTAATGGAGCTGCACAGAGGTAGGATCCAGGTGATTTATCAGACATATGAAATCACCATATCTTTCTGCCCTCAATCGTTTTGATGTAGCTTTGTGGAAACTGTTTAAGATCCCTGGGATCCCTGGCAGAGCTTGCGGTGTAGCTCTTCATGTCCCTGTACGGCTTGTATAGCTTCACAGACAAATGGCATCTTTGTGGTGCCCTCCCGTGTTTAAATAACTGGCCTGGGAATGTCTCCTAAAGTTTCTGCTAAAGCAGAATTATGGATAGTTAAAGCTGGAATTATCCCCACATATCCTTTTGGGTTTCATTTCATCTCATGACATGGCGTAGTACTCTTAGAGCAAGGTTGTGAGGTTGCCTTGGAGATGGAGGGCTTAGCCACGGGGCGAGCTGTCACACCGAAACGTTCCCATTAGCCAGGGTAACTGTGAATGCTTTCCACAAACAATTGAGTGAAGTGAAGTGACAAAAAGCTTATGAAACGGTCACAGGGGAATTGCATAAACTGGGGTCAGATGTTCAATTTGAGACTGTTCCATGACCGAGGAGTTTTGCAGCTGGTTGACGAAAGGAAGCGGGAGGTCAGCTGGTCTCTAGTTGTTATAACAACAACCTGTTATGTTTCTCAGGCAACAGAGATGCTCACAGCAGTGGCAGGATGGATCAGGAGGATGATTTCCTCATTTCCTGGAAAAAGGTTTGAAAGCTGTGAATATTTTTCTGCTGGTAGAATTTGAGATTTCAATCTTTGTAAGTGGCAGGATCCAAGCGCTAATGCACCATGATGCAGCCTTTGAGTGGATCAGCAGGAAGACTTTAGGAATGCACCATCGACTTAGCTGACTTGTAAACGAGTGAGTGGAAAAAAGGACAGAGAGAACCCACAGATTTGCTGCAACATCCATCTGGAAAAAAAAAAAGAGACCGAACTATGCATCGCCTTTATTCCTAGTGTTTAGTTTATATCTTCCAAGGGAAAACTGGCAAATGACCGGCTATGAATAATGTACCCATGGGGAAAGTTTGTTTCTAAACATGAACAGTTAGTGCCTGGCTTATGTCTGGGTGGGTGTGATGGCTATTTCATAAAGATTTCATTCTAGTGAGGCAACCACATAAAAGAATTGCTTTGGAGGAATTCAAGGTGAGAATATCTTTATTTGGCATCAACACCAACACCCTTAATGCAGTATTAGTGAAATGCAGAAATTAACCTTTCTCCTTCATCTCTCCCAAGCCCTTCTCTGTGTCTGAACCCCTTGCAAAGTCTAACTGAAATGATTTGTATTTCTAGCTGCTCCAGACTGGCTCGGTCAAATTAAGGCTGGGCTTTTATGCCATAGCATGGAGGCAGGACAGAGAAAATGTACAGGCTGAAGTTATAGTGTGTTGTAGTTTTGGAAGAGATGCTGGTGGAGTAAGAGCTGCAAACAAAGAAAACCTAAAATGTTTCCTTCAGCTTTGGGAGTCAGAAAAGTGAGGGAACCTGAAGGTGTGGCTCTCGTCAGAAAAGCTAAATCCAATTACGTAACAGCAGTGTTTGCTTGGAGGTTCTTTGTTGGTTTGGTTTTTTTTTTGTACGCATGCCTAGGTCTCTCATCTGAACTGTATGAACTTTTAGGAATCTCAGATGCTTTTCAGTTCGTACAGCCCTCAGGACCCCCTGTGCCCCTCCACTGCAGGGCCAAATACATATTCTCCTTCGCCCTCTTGGTCCTCTCCAGTGCTGCAGTTTGGAAGCAATGGCTCTTGGCAAAGGAGATAATCTGATTCATCTGAACTTAACTTTCTATGAGAAGGAATCTGAGAATGGCCTTTGTGTCTACATCTGAGAGAGGCAATATATTATATTATGTATGGAAAGCCCTTATTCATGCCTATGTAAATCAGGAATAATTCTCTTTAAATTGGGTGCCACTGAGATGACTATCAAGCCTTGAGAATTCCCAATGTACAGAATATTTTATGCTGCGGTATAGGTAGGGCCAAAGAAAACACAGCAAGGCTTAGGTAGTTAGAGAAATGCTTTCCTAACAATTCCCACCAAAAAGTTCTGTTAAAAAAGCAGTTAAGGTTGCCCCAGGGCAAAACACACCCACACAAGAAATGACAGGTTAGGGGAACCTTCCCTGCATAAGCTATCCTGCACACCTCATGTTAACCACTCCCAGTGACAGACTCCAAACCCCAACAAGAAGCTCCCCTTGTTCTGCAGGAAAAAGAAACAAACTAAACGCCTCCTACATGCTTCAGTGCAAAACCCTCTGGCTTTTGTAACGCTAACATTGGCAGCTGGTGCACGTGGAGAGTCAATGGTGATTATAGGGGGAAAATGGAAATTAAGTGCCCCTTGAGCATAGGCTCTGTTGGTAGTGCTGGTCTCAGGGACCTTCTGCGACTTCATCAGACTCTGTTTTGTCTGTGGTTGGCCACTCCACTTAGCAGTCCCCTTCCACAATGCAGAGCTGAAGAGCCATCTGTTGCTTTTTATCAGACTGGAGAATGAGCTATTTGATTTACTTACACCAGAATAAATCTTTTTCCCTTGCTGAAAAAATAGCTACATCTGTACCAGGTATTTGTATGCGGCTTCTTTTAAGTGATTTATTCCCAGCTGGGCCAGAAAAGATTTTACACGAAAGGTGTTTTGTCACCCAACACTATGGAGTGGAATGATGATGACACGAAGTTGTAATTACAATTAAAGCTTTATTTTTTTAAACAGAATTATATGATTGGCATAGCACAATTCTGTGACCAGAACAGAACAGGATTTTTATAACCAGAATCAGCATATCACAATTTTCTAAGTAGCTTAGCACAAAATTTGTATCACAGGTTGGTTTACAGTTCCTAATCACATGGATGCTCTGCAGAATGGGTCAAATCTTAATACTTGGCTTGCAGTATCAATATAATAATCATAATATAGAATAAAAACATGTGGAAAAATATGAATCACTCACTCAGAACTTGGAGGAAGCAGATGCTGGTGGAGGTATCCCTGACCACTGGGATATCATGAATTTTGCTGTCCAGTGGCAACTGTGGTCCAAGTCCCACTTTGGTCTCATAACTGCTTGATTTTATAGATAGTGCTCTGTGCTCTGCCACACTTCCCTGGTTTGTGATGGTGTCATCACAACCTGGGTGCCTGGGACCTTCAAAGCTCGTAAGGAAGGGAGAAGTCAGCCCAGTGCCCAGGAACCTTGAGGCTGATAGGGAAGAGGGAGAAGAATTCTGTCTGGTGCTTGGGACCTTCCAGAGCTGATGAGGAAGGGAAAGGAGACTGATACATGAGCAGTTTGGTCACAGAGAATGGCCATTTGCCTTTTGAATTGGCATTAGTTAAGCTAACCATATTATGAGAGGTCAAGAACAGGGGGTGCCAGTTACAGATTTGTATTGAAGAGGCCTTTGCTTCAAAGTGTGTTGGTGGTCTTCCATCCACTTTCCTACATAGCTTTATACCTTCCCACACCCAGTGGCTACTTTCATCCAAGTTTCTTCTGCTTGAGTGGGTCACTGTGACCAGTACTGGTAGGTTTCACGTGGTTGTTTAAATGCTAACACAGAGTTAATTCTGCCTTTTTATACCCAGGTGCTCTGGAACAATGTTTTGGTATCACACTAATAGGCTTTATCTGCTGCCTCTGTGCCACAGGGAGCTTATGAATTTTCTCATACTCTGCAGAAAGGTAAATCTGTGTTGGTCCAGGCATAGAAACCAGAATTTTTATGCTTGGTCTCAGGGGAGGGTTTTGACACAGCTGCATCTAAACAAAGACACAGAGCTGCCTCAAACAAAGAATTAAAGATGAGTAGAGGAAGTACAGTTGTGTTACAGACCTTTGTCCATTCAAAATGAGCTGGAGAAGAGGTAGTAGTCTAACAATGTCATTTTGTGTCATGAGTGATGACCTTGAAGACACTGAGGACTGAAAACTTCCTCACGGAAACTTTCATACATATGCTGATGCTGTGACTTGGTCACAGGCTGTTACTTAATCAGGTGTCTGCAAAATTCAGGCTCTGCTCTTCCTGAATGCTGTGCTGTATGATCAGCTCTGACCTGGAAAACTGAAATCATATTAAAACTGTACTCATTACAGACTGAACATTTTATAGTTCTGTCACAGTGTGAAGGCCCCAGAGAGCAAATTAATAAAGGTTTTATATGCATTTATAACCTCACCTTTAAAAAGTCAGCATGAAGTTTTTATTTTCTGTCCTCTAGGAAAATCCATCAATTCCAACAAATCCCAGAGAATCAATACTTGTTCAGAAAACTGCAATAACGGAAACATTTATCCTAATGCCTTTTAAATGCCTCTGATAGTGGTTTCTAAGTTTACTACAGGCTATGCGGTAAGGGTAGTGAACAAAATAGGGTAAGCTTGGAGCACGGGTCTTCTGAGGATACCTATACATGACATGCTTATCTCTACTCACTGGTCCAAGAATATGATATCAAAATGGGTGAAATAATTTCTTTGTTCCCATGACAAGAATACATCCCATATGGAAGTCATCAGTATCAATACTAAGCTTCCTTGTAAGCCCTTTTGAGCCACCCTTATTACATATACATTACACATACACCTGTACAAGTTGAAGTCTTGGAAGAACATGTCTATTCCCCAGAAATCAAAGTGCTTTCAATGCGGATGCCTGCGGGGGGACAGTGATCATAAAGCAGCCAGAGAGCCAAAGGAATGCTGAGATTCAGAGCCTGCGTGATTACCCACAGCTGTACAAACAGTACAGTGGAGAAAACAGACTGACCTTGGCCATGTTTTGAGAGTGCCTGATAACCAGGTCCTTCAACAAGCCCTGTTTCAACATGAAGAGGAAAGAAGAGACGGTGACCCTGAGGAACAGGAGGAAACATAATGATGACTAAACAGCAACATCGCAAGTCAGCAGCTTGAACATCTTCAGGGGACTGGTCTGGGACAAAACTGGTCAGTGATGACAGACATCTGCCTTATGTACCTGGCAGCATGAGAAGTGGATTAAACCAGATATATAATGGCAATATCTCAAGTACAAATAGACAGCACACTTCAAAGCATTAATTACTGTGCTTTGACCATCCCAGAAATATCCATGGCAGAGAAATTTTAGTCTGTTTTCAAGAATTTTGAAATGGAATTTTAAAAGCAGAGAGTGATTTGGTGTCCTTCTAAATCCACAGGCCCATGGCTATCTTCTTCCAGCTTCTTAGTGCCTATATCCTACTGTATAGAGAGAATATTGAGGGGGCCTATACTAACAAATAACTGCAATGCTCATCTCACTGGCCTCCCTTTCACCCTTGCAAACAGGTATTTTCTTTGCTGTTTCTTCACATGTCTGGGGAACACACCCTCCAACACTTGCAAAAACAAACACTATCACTGGGCTGGCCATCAGAATCCCCTCTAACTCTTATCTTGGGCTGTGTCCCTCTAGGGTTGTTAAGTTACATGCTTAACCTCAAGGAATCTCTCTCCCCTCCCTGTGGTGGACGAAACACCTAACTTGGTAGAGATGTTTGGCCCATAAATGACCGAGGCGTGGTTCAGGATCAAAGCTAAAAACTAAATTCTTCCAGAATATCCCACACCCCAGACCAGGCTGTGGGGATGATCCTCAGAATGGTTGTAGGAAACAGCTTGAGGATTGAAGGAAACCTTAGCTTTGTTGAGCTGGAAAACTGGGCATTACACAATACTTGTTTTTCTCACCTTTTGAATTCTGCCCTTGCAATGTGCAAATCCTTAGGCATCCCTGTGCTCACTGCCATCCAGCATCTTGGTAAGCAGAAAATTAAAAAAACCCTCAAAACACAACAAGGGCAGTGAGAAGATGGAAGAGGATCAGAAGGTGAAGGTCACTATTCTGTCACTTAGTCATTTGTGAAGGACTCCCCTCCTAGCACAGGCAGTATGAAAGTGTTTCCCTGTTAAGGCTTCATCTATAGCTGCTGCCAGCTTGGCAGGGAAAGCAACTCTCTGATGAAAACAAATTCCTGTGTTCCCATGACATTGAGTTGCTCCTGCAACACTGCAGCTGTCAAAAAACTTGAGTGACTCCAAGGAGAAACTGCATTTACCCCGGCTGTTTTGCTCTCCCTTTTCAAACACTAATTTTATATTCTACAGTCAGCCAAGCAACTCTTTACAAATTTTACAACCCATTCTCCCAAGAGCCTGAAGGCACAAAGCATTCACACAGTGCACAACCTGAGAACTAAAGCATAAAATACATGAAAACACATAAAGCCTGTATGGACAGTCCTGAATAAGAGCAGTGAATCTGCCTACACCTTCATGAGCAAGCGCTCACCTGACTGATAAGTTAAAAGTTAAAACCGGACCACGTTAAAAGCTGATGAAAGCACAAGTAGGCATAGCATATTATTTAGCTCTGCCACACAAAAATCCTGCATGTGATTTAGGAGAAATTGTATGGAGCATGTCCTCACCAGATTATCCACCAACTGCATATCAAGAGCTTTAGAATAAATTTAGAGAATGAATAACTGCAAATTGTGTGTAATGAGTAGCTGGGAAACAGGATAAGATGCAAGATGGGTCTTTCAAAACTACATCATGCCAAACTAAGCAATTACCGTTCTTAGATGTGATTAACTCAATCCCTCTTTAGGCAGAGGTAACATGGTCTGTCTCAACTATTGGACTTCAGTAAAGCATTTGATTCAGTGCCACAACTTTAGTGCTTAAAAGGCAAACTGAAGAAGATAGAGACTAGTCAGCAAACTATAAAGCAGTGAGGAACTGCCTTAAGGGAAGAAGACAGGTTGCATTGGAAAGGTGCTGTGCTGGGATGAAGGGGTTCCACAAATACCAGTCTTAGGACTTTCAATATTTTTACTGACAGTTTAGATATTTAAAAAAAAAACAGGAGTGTTGTGAAACATGACTGATATGTGATGAAATCTGTAAACAGCAGACAGCTGGAGGGTGTTGCTGGTACGCAAAAAGTTATGGATATCACAGGCAGAGATCCCTCAGAGATTATACACTTAGAGTCTAATGGTGTAGTAAAACTCAGACAGAAAAGCAGTAGAAATTATTCTAATAGCATTGTGGAAAAGACACTGGAGAAACTTCATCTGGAATATTGTATACCATTCCAGTTAGATCTATTTTCAGAAAGCACTCAAACTGGAACAGGTGCTGTGAAGACATATCCAGGAAAATTACAGGGAATAGAAGGCCTGTTCTATGAGACACTGGAAGAACTTCAGCAAAGCAAAGGATGAGAGAGCTTATGATTTCTCACCATAAACATTATGGGGGGACAGGAGGGAAAAAGTCAAACTGTCCAACTTCAAGGACAGTCTGACTCAAAAATATTTGACTGCAAGCTGGTCATCAACTGACCAAGTCTTGAAATCAGAGGAAAGTTCCTAGTTACCAGAGGCATGACCAAAAAGGCTACCCACAGAGGAAGATAGCAGCAAATGTTGCTGCTTTTCGGTATGAGATCTCTTTAATTTCCAAAGAACTTCTACCACTTGGCTGCCTGCAGTGACCCAGGCCAGTGCTTCAAGGAATCAATTCCCATCTCTGTCCCTGGTCCTGTCCTCACAGCAGGTCCTGGTGGTGTCCCAGGAAGGTGTTCATCAACTGTGGTCTTACACAAGCAGGTGTCTCACTGGTTGCACGGACTTGAGAGGCAAATCTTTGAACCTCTGTCTACCAGACCACAAGGAAGGTCACTCCCTTTTCTCACAGTGGTGTGCAAAACACAAAATCCTCTTCTACTTCTCCAGCTGCCCGTTTTCCAGAGGTGTTCTTCATTTTGATCTTAGGCAGCAGTTAAACAGCTCATTTCTCCAGCCCAGGTGCTTCCCCCACCACGGCGACAGGAAACGAGCAAGCTCTGAGGCAGGCAGGTGGCCGAGCCCCTGTGCAGTGTTTCTGGCCCTGCCACTGCACTGCTCCCTGTCCCTGCCCTGGCACTGCAGTGTGCCCTGCTCTTGGCTATGGCAGCACAAGTGTCTGTGGGGACCTGCCTGAGCGAGCACCTGCTCTGTCCAAAACATGTGTGCCACAGCAGTTGAAAGGGAGGGGCACACAGGCTCCTGGGGAGAGGAGAAGGAAGGAGAGGCACGCAGCTACTGTTGGTTATCCATGTTATGGCTACACATCCACAGGGCCTTTCCCCATAGGGGGAAAGAACTGTGTATTTTGAAAGGTTTAACATTATCTTTTCTGGACCAAACTACTTTGAAAACAGCATGTTGACCAAGGCGGACAGTCAGGCGCTAAAGAGAAACCCAGAAGT
The DNA here is from genome assembly GCA_013400235.1 of Oriolus oriolus. NCBI lineage: Eukaryota > Metazoa > Chordata > Aves > Passeriformes > Corvidae > Oriolus > Oriolus oriolus. The sequence goes on along the minus strand of VXBT01003189.1, from coordinate 934,524 downwards.
GCTCTTTCGTATTTTTGGACTGCAAAGCCTCCTTCTTGGTAGAAGGGGTAGAGGAGAGTGAGGGTCAGGCAATAGGACTGTAAGCTCTATCAATTGCACCATCTCATCTGGAGCACCTTAGGCCCCCAAAGCCATTGATTACCTCTTGGGGACTGGCTTTCCATGTGGTCATAGCAATGCACACTTTCACCACTGCTGCTCTGACATGCAGCTGCACCTGCCCCTCCTTCCCAACCTTGAGGCTGACCACCAGGAAAATGCCCTTTGTCACTTTGTCATTGCTGGCCATGCGAAGTTTACTAAACCACACACCTTTTTTATTCAGCATTGTACTGGCCTTGCAAGAACTGGAACTTTTCCAAATACTTCTTGAAGCCACCCCCCTCTCTGCTCTTCCTCCTTGCTGACAGTGGCTGTCTGCAGCCAGATGAAGGAGTGCCCTGCACCCCAGGAAAGCAGGGTCTGGTGGGAAGGTTAAAGCTGACTTTTCCTTTGCATATGCTGGCATCAAGAAGGTGCACAGGAGTTGTCCCTAGCTGCAGCTCATGTGAACGTCAGCTCTACTGGAACCCAGGAGTCCCCTGGGTTTTGAGAAGGGGATCTTGCCAGTTTTCACAGAAAGCATTAACAGGGAACACACTGTGAGCAAGCTTGTGGAAGGCAGGGAATACGGGACAGAGCTGTTTTAAATTTCTGTTACCACAGTACAACCCTGGCCTGGGCCCAAGGGTTCTCAAAACTGCCCAGTACCTACTCTAATGGTGATAGTGTTCAGAGGTAAACCTGTTCCTATGCAGATGGGACAGACAAATATCACAATAAATAGTTCAGCAGTCCATATTTAGAGCAGAGCCCCTGCACATAGACAGAAAACTTGCTATTTCGCCCACTCCTTTATATGTTGGACCTGATGTCCCAGTCTGACTGACCTTTCACTAGTGTGAAATCCATGAGGGCTATTTTCATCCTAGTGTAAATCAGCAGAGCTTCGAGATTGGCATCACTGGAGGTTCTTACCTCATGGGGACTGTCCCAGCACAACCTTCCTCCGGAGCACACCTCTGGGCAGAAGATAACAGGATCTGCTGTATGTGCTGACTACTGCTGGCTGTGGCTGTCCCGCCGCCAAAGGAATCCTGAGCCAATCATTTAGAATTTCCCTCTTCCCTTCCTTAAGAGAGGCCCCAAACTTCCCTTCAGGCAGTGTTTCTGCCACCCTGCTCCCAAACTGCAGCCAGTGAGGAGGTGAGCAGTGCAGTTCTCTGTGGTCGTCTGTGGTTGAGAGAGAGGGAGGTGCCTGCAGAAAGCAATTTATCCCTCCTAAAATCTTAACCATGTCTCTCTCCGAGGAAGTGCCCAGGACAACTTTGCTCCTGACTTTGATGCTTCATTTAGACACCTAAAATGAGGTGTGGATAAATCCACACCCTTCTGCTTCTTGCATGATGTTTCACAAGCAAAAGTGTTGTAATTCTCCTGCTTGTTGCTCTCAGCCGCTAATGTTAGGTAGGATGTTAGATAAAGTAAATCCTCCCACGTTCTGGCAGAGCTCTTTCCCCCAAGTGACATAAGTGATAATTTTCATCTTGCTTCGCTAGATATTCAACGTTGCGTAGTGCAAAGGATGCATATTTTCATATTTGGCTGTGGTCAATAACACAGTTCCTATCAATGGTAACAATGGCCCACAACACTGAGGGTTTGGATCCTACGTGGTGGTAGTCAAAATGGCTGTGTTTTGTAATCAATAGCCTGAGAGTCTTTCTCAGAAAGATTTGCATTGCATGATCAACAGCAACAGTAGTCCAAGCCAAGTTGATGAAAGAGACAGTTAATCCCAAAGAGCCAAGTCCCTGGAATGTGCCCTGCTCTGGAAGGGCATCACTCAGCTACGTGCATACAGCTGGGTATGTCTGGTGTAGCTGAAGCTGGTAGATGGCCAGAGGTCTGGGGCTTGGTTGGTGGTTGGGGTTTTTTGCCTTTTTTTCTTTTTTTTAAAGTAAGAAAAGCATCCACAGTTGTTCCACAGGAAAAGAACAAGTAATCTACCCACATGGAATATATGCAGTTGTCCTTGTTTCCTCCTTGTTTACTTTCACCTTCTGCTAGTGTAATTTGAGTGACAAGATTTTTCCAAACACCAAATTAGGATAAACTGTAGTTGCGTGCAACAGATGAGGGGGAATAACCAGCTGACTTTTAACAAATCAGGAATATGTGCACAGGACAGATACTGAATGCATAAACTTTGCACTGTTTTACAAAAACAGCCAAAGGCAGAGCCCCACAGGTAGAATCCTACAGCTGTAGGGTGTCCGTGCTTCACTTCCCACTCTCCCCCTTGAGGCAGCTACTACTGAGCTGTGACAGCTGAGCTGCATGTGAAGCAACTCCTAAACCACTTGAAGTTTTCAACCTGACATGTTAAAGCAAACTCCCCTCACCCAAGCAGGGGAGTGAAAGGAAGCCCAAGGCATGATTCTTCAGGGAGGTGAAACATCCCAAGTGACACATCCCCTGGTGCCTGAGGAAGGCCATTTCCACATATGAATGGCAGTGGTTTGCACCTGCTTTGCCCAGGTGCACATGCCTACACCCTGCCCAGCGCAGTCAGGGACACGCTCTGAGTCACAATAAGTGCAAAGTCAGGTCTGAGCTGACCACATGTGAGAACACCTGCCAGAAGCCAGCCTGCGAAACAGGCTTTCCTCACCATTGATCCTGTGGAGCTACACACACCCTGGCAATGAAGCACCATCTCTAAAAAGCATCCCAAACATAAGAGGAAACAGCAATGACAGTCAAAGCTAGAACCACGTGAAACTGTATACATAGGCCATATCACCTATGGTGTCTGAGCATCACTTGGCTGCATGCAAAACTGCTGACTGACAAGTGCAAAGGCCTGAATTAAATGAGTTTTAAGGTGAGGTCCAGTCACTGACTATCTGCACTTTCCTAGGGGTCTGCAATATAAAGTGAAACGGGTTGGTGTTGATCCTAAGTGAAGCTACCAAAACATGTCAATCCCTTGGGTGGTGCTTGATAGAGCAGAGCCAGAGAATGTTGCACTTCCAGGCACCTGGTTGGGTCTGACTGGCCAAAGCCATTTCTCTTGGCTCCCCAGCTGAACTGGCAAAGTTGACTTTTGCCACTCCAAGGATAAAAGGCCAGGACCGGGACTGGCTCTTACCACTCAAGAGAACATAGAAAGGGTCAAGCTGTTACAGGGAGCTGACAGAAGATCTTGGGAGAGTTGGCTTTGCTGTCCTAACACCATCACAAGAGGTGGAAATAGTAGAGGAGGGAGCAGGGCAGTACTTTGTATCCTCCATTCCAGCTTCCCAAGCTCTGCTCTATCTAAAATACCTAGGAAAGCCACCACCATTCCAGTTGCTTACTTTGCCACCAGTGACAGCCAACTTAAGTGAGTATTCCCTGTGTCTTGCTGCCTCAAGGCCCAGAAACAGCTTCATTTCTCCTGGTGGAGGGAAGATAGTGCTTTTATTTCTCTGTCAGGCTTAGAAAAGCCATAACACAGCAGAGCAGATAGGAGAGCCTAGATAAAAGAGAAGAGCACAGGCCGAGTATGGGGCCAGGTGCCCAAGCCGCCCATTTGCAGGCAACCTGGCATGCCCAGCACAAGGCACCTGAGCGCTGGGTGGAAACGAAAAGATGGGGCTGGGAAGTCGTGTAGCTGAGAGGGATTTGCATAGCTGTGCCCTACGTGCTGTAAGCTCCCACTGCTTACGTGCTGGGAGGGACAGAGTTCCTCCTGCCTGGCACAGAGCTGCCTCAGCCCTGGGCTGTGTGCTGCCCAGCTCGCACCTTGGCCCCACTTGGATTCACACACGCCACACAATGCCTTCACACAGATATATTTATCAAGCTAAAAAAAGTTCTGGTTAGCTGTTGTGTTGGCTGTGGGGCCAAGTTGCACTATCTAGAGGGGAAAAAGAGGCCACTTGGAGCTGTAAAAATCTCACAAGCCTGCAAAATAAGGAGGGCAGCATGCTGGTGGGAGGTTGGATATTTACTGGAGTGGAAGAATTCCAATACAGAAATGATTCACTTTCACTGCACAGCCTTTCTCCCAACCACAAAAAAAAATTTTTCCTTTTTACATATTTCCTGGAATATGTGTTTGTACTAGAAGAGCACTTCATGCTCCTGTTATGAAAGGGAATCCAGTCCAGTGGGACTAAGTCATTCTTGAGATAACTTTCAATGAAATCAAGAGTTACAACTGGACTGACTTCGGTGTAAAAAGTCCTCGGGATATTGGTGGCTGCTGCAGTCATGTTTTTGTAGGCAGTCTGGATCTACAAGTTTTCCTAGTATAATAATTGCAGTAAGAACTGTGAGGTTTTGTAACCAAACTCGTTTATGCTGGCAAAATCCCTTCTCTGGATGATAGAGAGCTGACTTATACCACTTAATTTCTTCCAGTTTTTACTTGGGAATTGCTGTTCTATTATGAAATGTCTTTATGCTGTCTGCACAGTAGGTGTGAATGATTACTTCTGCATTTTTGTAACAGTACCCTTTTCTAGCACAGACCAGCTAATGTCTAAACTATTTTATTTTGTATAATGCAAATATTAGAATATGGTTGGGGAAGAAGGAAACTATTATCTTAAAACAAAATAGACTGATGCCCCACAACAGCCTGGAAGGCAAACTCCATATGACAGCAAGAGAACAGAATTCATCAAAATAATCTAGAATATTTTCTTTCATTATTTTTGTCAGGGTTGGGACATTTATTTCCTAAGCAATCTGTATAAACATCTGCATGAACTTATAGCCTGTATACGTCTATTTTCATTTCTAGGATCCAAGTTGATCTTGTTTGCAGCATGCAAAGAAATTGAGCAGGACATGATACCACTTAATGTCATCCCCACTTAGAAGCGTGGTAGCCCTACAGTATCACTGCCTGGACAGCCCAAGGGGCAGCGGGACACCCGCAGACCTGCCAATGCCAGTTTGACTGCAGATGGTCTAGGGAACTTCTGGGAAGCAGATGTTCCATGAGGCATCTCCTGAAAGTGAACGGGAGAATGATAAAGAGAACAAAGTTGCAGGGGTAAAAATCTAAGTATGGGGAAATATGGGGCATCTCCTTGAAGGTGGGATTTCACCTTGTATTTTGTCCTGGAAAGAACAGAGATAGGCTCGGAAGGTTCTTAAAGCAAAGATAACCAGGTGTGTTTGATGGTTTAAAATTGGTGAGACTCAATCTGTGCTTGTAGAGAGCACAGATTGCACATGTAGAGAGCAATATTTGCACATGTATGGCGCACACCTTAGGAAAACTCCAGATCAGTACCATAGTGTTCCTTAAAATAAGCCCCAGAGATAACACATCTCATCAGAGAAGGGAAAGCTGATGAAGGACAAAGAGTCTATGCAGGATCTAAAAGGGAAGAAGGGGCTTTGGGGTACCTGAATTTACAGATTGCTTCTGAGTGGCCCCTTGTGGGTTAGAATAATGAAAAACAGGCTCTTTATCCTAAAGCCTCCCCTTGACAACCTGTTTCTTTGGGCAACTAGGAGCTCACAGCAATTAGGCTGTGGGTGGGAGGAATTTGCTCTGGGGGTGTAAGGGCTATTCCGGCACCCTGTAGCTGGCTTTTCCTCAGGGCTCCTCATTGTCCTGCCCATGACAGGAGTAATGCATATCCTTGATGCGACAGCAGTGGGGCCTTGAGACACCAGGAAAGGTGGTGCTGGAAACAAACAGCCATTGCCAGTGATTCAATGGCCTGCAGCTCATTTGCAGTGAGGCCCAAGGGGTGTGCTCCTTCCTGTGGCAACCTGGGGCACAGCAAAGTCGTTCCACCCATTGTGCACGTGCAAAGAAGCCCATCTGCATGTACAGAGAAACACCATCAGCCACAATATAAATGGACTTATATAAATTGAGTTGAATTCTTTTCTTACTGAGGAGGTAAGGAGGTCAGTGAAAACGGGTGACAAAACAGCAAGCAAACAACTTTTGCAGCAGCCCTGTGAATGTGTGTGCAGCTGCAGGATCAATGACTGTGTGTCTCACAACCAGAGAAAGGATGTTGCAGCAATCAAGGTATAAGAGAAGGAGAGTCTGGCACAGTTTGGGCTACCAGGCTGGCTAAAAAAAAGACTGTATCTTGTAGATATTATCCAAAAATAGTCCGCAAGACTTAAAATAGCATGGATATATCAAGGTCTAAAAAGAGATCAGAAATGAAGCCCATAAAGATTGTAAGTCATATGAGATGCAGAACTTTACAGCTTATAAAAGACAGTGATGAAAATTAAATTATACTAATTCACGCTACCTAGTTTCAATCTACAATCACCTGAGCCAAAACAAGCAGACATCTTTATTTACTGTTTTTTCATTTTTTCTGGGATGTACAAACTGAAGGTGCTGTATGCCAGACCTCCCATGCTTCTCATATACAGACCATGTTTCTTGCTTGCACAGGCCTCTCTCTTCTGCCAGCACCTCAAGCATGTGCTTTGGTGGCTGCCTCAAAAAGTGCCTGGAGGACTGAAAAGGAGAGAAGCAAGAAACTGTGTCTGGAGGAACAGGCTGTGTGAATCCTACTCTGCGGGTCAGACATCTGCCTCAGGCTTGCAAGGTTTTGCAAAGTATTTCATGTGCCATCTTCTCTTGCCAATGTGTTAGGATGCCCACCAAATGAGGTTGGTGTCCTGGGCTTGAACAGAGAGCAGCAGATTTGACTATGAACAGGGACCAGCAGCTCACACAGGCAGCTGCCTAACAAGTCTTGGCACCACCACGGGTGCAGCCAGCTGCCTGGGGGCATTTTAGACTTTAGTTACAGACCCAGGACCCTTAGTTAAGCATATATCCTGCTAAGATACACTAATCTTTCATCTGATTTAACCCTCCATCCCTGCTCAGGGGTATTAAGGGTTGAGTTCAGCATTTGCAACAGGACCCACATAAATGAAGAGCTTAAGGTGAAAGGACAAGGTAAGCAGAGGGGCTGCAGCACAGGCTGATCCCTGTCCCATCTGGGGAACAGCACAGAGCCCTGCCATTTGTGCTGTGTGCTGCTGCAAGCACTGGACACGAGCCGGCTCAGCATGAGCAGTCCCAGGAGAGACCAGGGCAGCCACGGGAGGGAGGGGCAGGCAGGCTACTGGGGCAGCTGCAGCACCCCCTGGGGCAGCATGGGAACAGGAAGGGAGGGAACATCTCTACTCAAAACCCTGCTTGTGCAGTCATAGCCTGTCTGCAGCCACAGCCAGTAAGCAGCCATACGGACCCAGCCAGGCTGGAGACTCAAGACCTCTTCCAGCTGTTGAAGTGTCAGTACCCCAGTCCAATCCCACCCTGGTTGTTACCATTCTCCTCCTAACCACCACTACCCTCCCAGGTTTGTCAGCAAAACTGCTTGCCCGTGCTTCCCCTGGCCCTCTGGAACCAAAGTGAGCCGTGCTAGCTCAGGCAGCTGAAACACAAGGTCTGCCTGTATCTAGTTCAATGCTAGTAAATAGGTCAAGGAAAGCTGGCGGGGGGTGTGTGTGCCTGAGTGCTGGGTGAGCGGTAATCTCCTCAGCCGACAGGCCTGGAGTTTACAGACAGACTTACGCACCTCTGCGCTGATCCACCCCATGCACTCAGGAGATGACTTTGGCTTGTGCTCAGTGCAAGCTACACTAAGGGCGAGTCTGGTCAGAAGAAGTCCAATATGCCCAACACTTTTCATCCCTACATACTCCTTGACTGCCTCTTCCCCCGCACTGGCAGTCATGGAGAAGGTTCCATGTAGGTTCCATGTTCTAGCTGAGGTCAAGCAGAGCCACACCACCCTGCACACACTGCCAGGGGCACAGTCCCTCCCTCCTGGAACAACAGGCTGTGAAAGAAGGGGGTGTAGATGGTCCTAGCCACACAGGGTGCATTCCCTCTGCCTCAGCAGACAAGAGCATGATGCTGCTGAGCTGCCTTCTCACACCAGCGGTTTTCATACCCCTAGTTGCTTGCAGCTAGTGAGAAATGGTTTTGGTGATGCTTTAAATGCTCAGATCTTGACTACTGGGGCCTAGCAATGCTCTCCTCTTGTATGTAATACATGTCCTGTGGTGTAGATGGGTTTGGGGTTGAGCTTATGAGAGCACAAAATTTGCAAGTTCTCACCTCTTCCTTCCTTCCTTCTCAAGCACTCTCAAACCAAGATGCCACAAACCAACCACTTTCTTGCAAGCACCTGTACTACTGTTTTATGTAACTCAGAACTGCAAAATCACTTTCTCTGGGTACCTTAGCAGGCATCAGTGTGAGATTCTCCAACAAGAGATCCAAGGAGACTTGGTGTTGACTTCTCTGTACAAGCAAGAACCTTACTCTCTAAATAATATAATTATCAAGATGGTGTGTGTGCTCATTCTTGTTTTTGGGGACTCTCCTTTCTCTTTCCCACCATGACTCATAAAACTCGTTAAGCCAGAGTATGCCTAGCAGAACATTTAATTACACAGCAGTTGCAGGGTAGCGATGGAATTTGTTTGACAGGCTGACAGCAAGATGGCTTTATCTACAAAGCTGTTTAGATGTCAGTATAGCCAGTGCCATCCATAAGGCTAGGCAAGCCATACCAGGCACCAAACCAGCAAGGAGGAAGGTAAAATTTGTGCCAGGAGTAGGCTCAAGACACTAGTGATTTGCATAAACAGTCTGAAAACCTGCCTGTCATCACCATGTCTGGGGCAATGTGTGGAAACATTATCTGGTAAATCAACAGCCTCGCAGTGCACAGTGACCTAGATAGGAAATACAATGCAAGGAGGGAGAAGGTGAGACTGTGCACTCTTGTCACACATAGATCAGATTATTTGCTGCTGCTTTTATTCTAGCTATGAGTTTAATAGTCAATAAACCACTTGAAAACAAGTTCTAGCCTCTCCCTTCCTTCTCAGACACTCTCACAGCAACACAGCATGCAGCCAGACCAATTGATGAACAATGTACTTCAGTACGTTGCAAAATGTTAACAAAATATTCTTAAAACCACTGTACACATCTCAGCTACGTGTACACGACTTCAAGAGTGCAGCCTTAGGGTGTCTGAGCTGCTCAGAGGGATTACACCAACACTGGAGTGACTGCTTATCTCTCGTGTGTGTGAACAAGCTTGTTTACATGAAGAAACTCTTTCCATTGTGGCCTTTGAGACTGCAGTAGGCAATTCAGTTGCAGCAGGCTATGATACACGAGGAGGATTTTGCTTACTGGGATAAAAAAGCAAAGGGAAGTTTTCGGAAGCTAATGCATGACACTGTTAGAAATCCCCTCCCATTTGTACATTTTGTCCTGATTACTTAGAAGCCAAGCATGACCAAATGATTTGTCATCAGTTTTGGTTTTGTGAGGTTTTTCTTCTTGTAGTTTACCTTACAATTAGCACATTGTATCATACATTCTACCCCATCTAAGGTCTGATCTTAAAATTCTACCATAAAACCTCAGCACACTGAAAAAAGTAAGTACTGTTCTGGTACAGAAAACACATCTCCTTCACCTTTAAAAAAGTTGTAGCTGGATGACACTTTCAGGAAGACAGAGGAATGATAGCTTTGTAGAGCAATGGCTCAGTGTTCCTATATTATTATTATTTCCATATTGTTTTTACATCAACAAAATAAAGATTTCTCTTAACTTTGAAACTCTGCTGGCAGGAAGAAAAACATTTAAAGGCTGCATATCAAAGGTATTCAAGATCAAACAATAACTTATCTATAGACCAGTGTTCAATATGCAGTCTGTCAGCAGGAAAATAGTTCGCTTTCATTTTTCATTCTTCTGTAGACAGAATATTGTCTGCAAAATTAGCCTTGTTCACTCCAAATTACTGAGCTACTGAGCCTAGCCAAAATTAAGCCTCTTTTTTATATTTTCAGATTTTTTTCCCCCAAAAGTAACCAAACAAGTAATGGAGTATGCCTCTTTCAAATGTATAGTATACAAGACTTTGATATTGCCATGAGGCTGAGCTATCAGAAGTCAGAGTGAAATTTTCCTTTTTCAATCCCATTTTTAAAAGTTATTTCTTTTGGAAATAATACATGAAACTTTACCCAAACACAATTCCTCTCCCCCACCCATGCCCCCACCATATTTAAATTGTAGCTAAATCTTGGAAAATACACTGTAGCTAAATTTTGGAAGACAATGCTTTTTAATCTGCCATCACAATCAAGGAACCTACATTAATGAAACAGGAGAGTGTTAGGACAGATTCTTCTAGCTTCTGTAACAGTCACCTGGTTTTCTTCCATATTCACATATTTTTTAGGAACAAAATTCCAAGTGTTTTGCTCTTGGGATTTAGTCCAGAGTTATGCTTGTGATTACTCTGTCACATGTTACCACACTCATGACAGTCCGTCAGAGTAATTGAATAATTTCTACAGCATTTCTTACAGCATGTATTGCTGTTTTCACTGGTCCCAGTGAAATAATTTCTCCATGTGTTGTGGAGAGGGAAAGATCCCCTGTTCAGGAGTGTTTCTTGACTTGACGCCTTTTCCTGGTCTTAAAATTAAGAGAGTTGAACACAATTAAGAGGGGAAAAGGGCTTTTACCTTGGTATTTATTTAAGGATCCTCAGGTGCACTGAAATGCACATCGAAATGCACCCCAAAATGCCCACCGAAGAAAATGGTCACGCACAATGTGATGTGTATACAATTATATGCCTTGCAAAAATTAGCATATCTATCAAAGGTTCCCCAATGAGGGACTCCAGTGAGAGTCCCCATCTAAGGAACCTTCCCCCTGGATGAGCCTATCTTTGTTCATAGAATGTGTTTTGGAGAGTACCTTGTTGCCTGGGGTTTTTAGAATGTTTGGTCTCTTGACTTAACGGAATATTGGGTCTAAGGGAAGTTATCAAGCTTAAAGAATTATAACTATGTAGGCTAAAAGCACTAAGAATACATAAAAGTTATATGAAAGAGTATATAAAAAGTGGTATAAAAGAAAAGCAAAAATCATCATAGCATCAGACTGATTGAGGCACGTATCTTTTTTTGTCGTTTGGAGCTGACAGTCACTGTGGCTGCACTTTCCACATTGCTGGCAGTAGTTTCTGTGTAGCATCTAAGGGAATTTCTCCCTGCACATGCATTTTTGGGAAGAGCCTTACATCTTAATTATTCTCCTCTCAACCTGTCCTCACACCTCATCTCATAATGAGGGAGATCCTGTTCCCCTTCCTGGTCCCACTACACTGCTCCACAACTCTGCTTCCTTTGCCTCCATTGGAGCTCAGCACTCCCCCCTCACAACGACATTGCAAAACCTCCTCAGGGATGAAGACCTCCTCTATTTATAGAGCACTGAGGCTAGATGAAAGTTTCCAGAGAGTTTTCTGGAAGAGCTCCCATTTAGCTGCTCTGAAGGCTTACAAAGGGAAACAAGCTTGCATCTTCCCTCAGAGCTTTGCCCGGCATCTAACAATCACTAAAACTTTGCAGCACAGTATGTACTGCACCAGGCATGTGTTTGATGTTATACATTGACATTTATGAACCTCTGAAAAGTTTTCTTCCTGGCATGCTTGGGGCAGATTCTCTAGCATGAACCCATATTCTCAATTGATTTTTGTCCTAAGTCTGTGATTCAGAGCTATCTTAAGATAACAGAGAGGAAAAACTGTTTTTAGCTTTGTGCTGTGGTTTTTTCCTTAAAAGATTGAGGCTGATATTTTAAAATCAAAAACAAGGTTCCATTAACAAATGCGCTGCTGCATGTTGCTCCACAAAGATATAATTCAGCATTTCTTTTACTCATGTCACAAGTTAAATACAGAATATGCTTTAAGATAGTGGAGAAATGGTTGCTGTAGCTAAAATAAGGTAGGAGTCAGGCTGGGTTCACAGGATGGGCATATCCACAAACACGAGCCTGTGTGCGTATATGAGCTAGCCATGTTCAGCCTCTCAAACTGATAAGCTGCTGTTTATTAAAAAAAAAAAAAAAAGGAAAAGGCAGCAAGCCCTTGACTACTTTTGCCCACAGCACATGGCTTTTATTGGAGGATGTGTTTGCATAAAGGGAGGAGTTTTGCCTCCCACACAAATTTCAACAACCATTTGAACAATTTGGTAAATAGTGGAGGACAGAGTCTTCATCTATTGTCTGCCTATCCCCTCCAGTTAGAAGTCAAACACACAGTGAGGAAGCTCTAATCTGAGAAATCCTTTTTGGGAATCTGCTTTTTAATGAAAACTCCTGAACATGGTCCCAGCATTACCAACAATCTGAGGGCACACACATACACACACCCCAAAACAAACAAATGAACAGATAACAAAACACACCCAAAACAACAACAAAGAAGAGAGAATAATTCCAGGGAGAAAATACAAGCCTAATGCAACAGGAAAGGAAGAAAAATGTGAAATCCACCTCCTGACAAGATAAGCGTAATCATCTTCCATTGTGCTGTAAGTGGATGAAGCAGCAGCAAATTCTTGTTGACCTGTTTTTTGCTTCTGCATAAAAATGAAAGGCCATTTCTTCTAGTACCAATAAATGCCACCTTTTCTCTAGGTCACTAATTAGCTAACTGGGTGAGCAAGGAACAGGTTCAGGTGACTCTAACAGTGACAAACTGATGCAGAATGATAGCAAGACTCAGACACAACCCAGCACTAATTACAGCTCTGTAGCACATACTATCACTCTGAATACAAAACAAGGATGTTAATAATACAAATTCAGCTGCGTGCTTGCACAAAATCCTTGTAAGCTTAATTTTCCAGGACTTAACATTTTGGTACTGCTTTGTAAAAGTTCTCCAACGAACAATTCCAACATTATGTTTCAGTGAATTCGTGAACAGCATTGTGCCATCTGAATGCCCATTGAAAGAGATAAAATGAATAGTGTCAGTTTAGATCATGCAGGGAGGAGACAACAATTTTCATAATATGGGAATTTAAATGATTGTATATCCACTACTAGAATTCCTGGTTTAGTAAATATCTGTTCTTGGTATAAGTTGCTTGGGATGTGCTTTAAAACACGATGAAATACCTTACTCTGGTATTAATAAAGAGTATTTGCACAGAGGGTTGTGCTTGTTAGCATAGGAAGAATAAAAAGACAGAGAACACTATCATAATGAGTGTGCATCAATATCACAAGTTTTAATACCATATTTATTCAGTTCTAAAATATCAAGAGCTATTATAATCAATAGCCAGAACCTTTCAACTACTAAAACCCAAAAAGAAAAACAAAGAAAAACAAAAACTTACAAAATCTGAGTCCCTGGCATGCTGTTCGCACCATCAATAGCGTGAAACACCTCTCCCTGCATCCTTAGATAGCAGTATCAGGTGACACTAGCCATTATCCTGACTTGGTACAGAATATCCTGCACTTTGGATCTGCTGATTCCCTCAATACAGTTTCAAAATGAAAAGCTTCTCTTCAGTCAGAAAGAAAGTAGAAATGGGTCAAGTTACATAATATGAAGTAAATAAGAGTGAAGTTACATGACATGACTGAGTCAGCTTACTATTCTGACTTGGGTGGTCCTGCTTTTCTCTCCCCAACTCCTGGCCCTGCTGGTCCACACCCTCTCTTACACCACATCAAACCACTTGGTAAGCTGATCCAACTTGTTAATCCGACAGAAAACTATTCTCTTGAACTGAATCACCACAGGGCTTGACAAGAATAATGCCAAGGAGAATGGCTCTGGAGGGAGCAGAACCACCCCTTCTGGTGGCACCAACTCAACACCATGTCTTAAATGAACTGCAACTGAAGAAAGCGTTGAAGAAGGGCACAAGAGGAGCACTGAAGGCAGACAGAAGAGCATGGAGTAAAATCCTGTGTCTTTGAGAAGAATGGAAATGCAAGAATAGACATCACAAAGCCCATGGGATGGGGTAGACACTGTGGGGTGCAATGGCAGGAGAGCAACAGGACATTGCACTGTATTATGCATCAGAGGGGAGCATGGGAACAGAGGCACTGTCCTGGCAGAAGGAGGAATGGGTAGGGACAGAAGACACAGTACTGAGTCCACCTTGATTGCAGTGACTCTTTGGGGTTCAGGCCCACTGTGCTTGTGTGTGTGTGTGTCTGTAGCCAGCCCTAGCAAAGGTGAGCTCTTCAGGACAGATGTGCTATCTTGATAGTTTTAACAAATCATGAGCTATAATATTTTATCCCCATTGTTCAAGAAAAGAGGGAGGATACCACTGTTCACTCAAAAAACAAACAAAAATGAAGCCTGTCCCCATTCTTCTCAAGAAATTCCCTCATCAAAAAAAGAAAGAACAAAAGTCAAACCACCAAGTGTTATTGAGGAATACCACCTAGTCAGCCTTACCATCTCAAAACCTCACTCACTATTATCTTTTCCTTCCTCTCTTAAATTACTGAGACAGGTGTCTCACAGCAGCAAATGTTTTAAGCTCACTGTTTTCTTGGAATCTCCCCTACTTGCACAACTGCCTCCATGAGAAAAAGAGTTTAGGGATATCAGAAATTTTGCTAGTCATCTGGAGAAAAGGAAAAGAAAGTGCATCTTCAACCCAAAGATAAAATGTCCAGTTTTTTAACAAATATGTCTTCATTGTTTCAGGAACACTTCTTGAGTTCCTCTCTTGAGCTCTGGGTAACTGTTTCTAGGTAATAGGAAGAAAAAAACAAAAAAAGTGGAGACTTTGTAACTCATTAAACAGCACGATATATTGCAAGGCATGAGCTGAGGTATTCTCAAGCTTCCCAAACCAAGGGGCAGAGGGCAAAATGTCCTTGCCTACACCCCAGGGCATCCCTGTTCCCTTTTCCAAATTCAAGACCAGGCACTGGCAGAAGTAAGAACTACGTGCCTGGCAGCCGAAAGATGAGGAAAGAGAAGATATGATGTGCAATAAATCAGGTACACACAAAATAATCATGGCAGGTCACATCACCCTAACACTGCACGGCATTGTTTCCACCTTAATGATCTTTCAGCATGTCACCATGCTGAATCATGATGACAGAGGGGCAGGAAGCACATATCAGATGCAGAATGAAAAGGTCTTTTTGTGATTGTGGCGCTATGAAGTGCTGGATTTTCTTTATGTTCGAGTCACCTGTTCTCACTCTGGAAGACTTGTCTGCACCAAAATCAAGAAAAGTTTCTAGAGCAGTTCAGATAAATTTGATCTACATATAGATAAAACAGGAATTGCTCTCTTTTTTTGCCCCCAAAACTGCTTATTGCTGTATCAGTGCATAAATTTCAAAGGGGTTTAAAAAATGTTCTTTGAAAGTAACTTTCTGTTCATAACTGGACTTTAAGCACCCTGAGGGCCTGCTGGCTTGCTTAAGTTAGACGCCAAGAATGTACATAATTGTCAATCTTTAGCAAGACAGGGAGTTCTTTTCTAACCAGAGCCAGAAATACTCCCTCTGGAGAAATCTCACAAACAATGTGAAGAAAAGCTTTTGAACTTTCCATGGTACAAAGTTTAAAATGAGGACAAAACTGGAATGAGTTGGTCTTGAGCATTTTCTAAGCTATGCTGCATTTCCACAGCTTTACAGATACAGACATCTGGAAGCAGAATTTTCAGCTAAAAAAAACCCAAACCCCATTGTTTTGTACTTCACTAGCATTAATTTTCCTTAAACATGAATAAAATTATTACAGTAGACAAAAATTTCAATATGTACAAATCTCTGTGGATCAACCTTAACCATATTTTTGGTGTAATAAAAATAGGCTATATTCCTAGATATTAAAATGCATATAATTTCAGACAGATTCAGGGACAGCAAAACTAATTTTAGTTAAACAGCCTGGAGGAATCTCATAATATTACAGGCAGTATTAAACACAAGTTTACATAGAGTAATTGAGAATACTCCTTATAATTTAGTCCAACACTTATAAACTGAGATTACTATGAAAGGTTTTGTCTTTTAAACATTAGACCATTATGAGATTCAGTGATAACCAATTTATTCTATTACTTTAATTTCAGCAAAAACTTTTAGGGAAACTCTACAATGGCATCAACAAGCACTAAGCAGGATGAGAGATGGTACAGGGTGCCGCAGATTATTTTCAGGAATCTGAGCCAAATTCTCTGTTGTTCCAAGTGCCCTTTGCCACTTCATACTGTGGAAATACCAAGTTCTTGGCATATCAAAGCCTGGATCCCAAAAATTTCTGAGACCCCTTCTGTTATGCTGCCCAAGTGATTTGAGGGGACCCTCTGTGTAGTCATGTGCTCCTCTGTAATGGTCAGCACTAGTCCCATCAGGCAATAGCCCCACACCTTCCAGAGCACCTCTACTGGGTGACCCTTTCCTTGCTTTGCAGAAACAGGGGCCAGGGGAGGTGTCTGGGAGATGAATAAGCCATGCTAACCCTTTGAGTACCTCAGGAAAAGAGCATGCATTCAAAAACGGAGCACTTCCATAGCCTTGTGGATGTACTTTGTACACTTTGTCCTGATTAGAAAGGAAGTGACTTTAACAGAGAATCCAACTCAGACAAACAGTTCTCTCCTTTGATTTGAAAAAGCTGCAAACCTGTTACAGTTCACTTGCTAGTATGAAAGCAAGCTTGAAAAATGGCACTGCTGAGACCAGTGAATAATGGTCTAAGTGGAATAGCAGCAGTCAGGCTGAAGAACATGGTGGAGTGGTCTGGGTGGAAGAGAGTAAATGCTACAAGCCTCCAGGTTGACTTTTAATTATGACACTGTTGTGGACATGCATCTATCTCACTCACACTTTACACTACCACCCACCTCAGGAGCACATGTAGCTTCCAAGAGGCCTTCTGGCAGCAATGAAAAACTTAGCCTGCAGTCCAAGCACTTTTTTTCCCATTCACAGCAAAACCATCTCAACATGAGATTACTTTTCATTCAAACTTTACTTCTAAACTGACTTTGTAACCTTCTATAATCTTGTTACTCTGCATTCCTCTCCTCCCTGGGCTTCAAAGATTCTTTTTTGGTTGCTTATATAATCTCAGCGCTGCAGTACGCAAGCTATCTAAAGCATGGTATAAATGCAGCTATTATTACTACGTAATAAAAACAGTAAAGTTATTCATTGATCAACCTTTTCTTTTCTCCCTTTCTAATAAACATATCAGATCTGTATCTAAGTGCTGATAAAAAACTATGACCTTGCACCGAGTTTATCCCACTGGACATCCTCATTATGACTGGTATTTAATTTTAAAGACTTTTCACTGCATTTGCTGCAAAGCACTATGTCTCATCATTACCTAGCCACCAGTAAAGTTCTTTTCCAACATCCACTGACACAGACAAGAAATTAGTTATCTTGGGAAAGCCCCTTTATGGAGCAAGTGAAGAGTAACCAACTGAAAAGTAAGAGAAGAAAGTCCCTTTCCCTTCTGTTCTGGCAACCATAATATTGGTCATTTTACTTTGTATACCAGATGCTGCTTTCTGTTGTGCTTTGTCCTTACACTGTCTTTTAAGGAGCAAACTCTTTGGCAATGAATAGGGTCTTATATGCTCGGAAAACATTTCTAGCATGTTGCAGACACTATTGTAATATAAATACTCATTGTCTTCCTGAGTTTCCTTACCACCACTGCTCCCCAACACAGCTTTGTCACTGTAAAACAACCTTTGTTAAGCTGTTTTGTGCCACTGGCATAGTGCTGTAACAACAAAAGAAGGCAAATGCTTCATACACCCAAAGATGGATTTTGCTGAACTTGGTGTTTCTGTTGACCATGCTGTGAAACAGCACGATGTTAAGACAACCTGAAGTAGCTTGGCACATTAGAAAATGTGAAAACTAAGACCTTCAACTGCATCCCAAAAGACATGTGGAAAAGAGAGGGAAAGAACAAAAGACTTTTGAAGCCAAATTAGCCTGTAAATTAATAACTATCATTAGATTTTAGCCAAGCACCCTATTTGTGCCTTGGTCCTTTTCTTAGTTGTTTCATGGTTGGATGATTGAGTTTCAAGTCTGTGACTTTCATCTCCATTATGTTTGCTGAACGAGTACACAACAAATGCAAAAGATCTTTAACTCTTCAGTTTCTATCTGGCAGAACACCATTGTTTGCATTTCTCAAGTTTTTGAAAATAACAGCCTTGACTCTCTTCTCATTTAGTCCAGTTTAACAATGCTGCAAGTCCAAGGAAATCAGCTGATTTAATCTCATCTTAAAAGCAAAGTAGAGGAATGCCTAAGCCTATTTTTTACATACCTCATATACCTATAGTTGAAGGAAAAACTCTCATTAAACCTACGTTAAAAATCTGTCCACTTAATGCTCTGGACTTAAAACTTGTTTTTAATCCACTTCCTTCTGCCCTTACCACAAAGAAATTACTAATCTGGAACTCTGCTTTTAGTTTCCATCTCTTCCAGTTCATTTGCCACCTTTTTTTTTTTTTTTTATGGTGGTTGTTGTTGTTTTTAATTCACCCTTGGAGCTCGCTGGTCATATTCACCTTGAAATTTTATCCACTGGGCTTTCATGACCTTGTCCCCTCAGTACTCCTTTTGCCTTTCTAATAATTCACCCTGGTTTTCCTTCTCATTTTTCATGTATGTACCACAGGCACTTGCAGCCTTGGAACATTCTGTTTCTCCTACATCCTTCATAGAGTACACTCAGTGCCTAACATTCCTCCAAGTCTTACTACTATGCCAATCAATCTTAAATCGAGTTCTATAGGAGAGATGATAAGAACTAAACCATTTTAATTGCATACATAAAGTCATCTCACTATAACACAAGTATATTACACTCTTAAGCCTCACAAAAGCCTGTGAGAAGCAAAAGCATCAGTATTCCTCTTCTACAGTGGCAGAGAACAAGTTACTTATCCAAACTCACGTGAAATCCTGTGGCAGCCTCAGGGTTACTAACCAGAGGATTCACCTTTCTACATCAAGATCTGTATATTGGCTCACGTATTTTACACTTCTTGGGCTTTAGAATGGATTTGCTTAACTCACAGGCAGTGCAGACCAGCGGTATGCATTGTGTCTCACCGGCCCAGCCCATGGAGCCCAGCCTTGCTGGATGTTCACCAAATGGTTCTCTGAGAAGATGGGTGGGAGAGCACCCAGCCCAGGAGGAATCCTTGCTCCATCTCACCACATGGCTCTGAAGCACCGACCATCGTGTTGGGCAGTACTGCAGGAAACAGGAGAATACACTCCACTTTCCTAAACTATACCACAAGCAAGCAAAGACACGGTTAATCGGATCAGTCGAACCTTAAACATCACCTCAGAGCAGTCCAGGTCCCCATGCGGCTTCTGACAACTGACGTGACTGAGTTGAGACCTTTGTCCCTCCACCAGCACTGCTTTGCCAAACGAGCTTCCTTTTTCCTGTCAGGGACTTTGCCATGTTCATCACAGCACAGGCCACAACTCCTGGCCTCTCCTTGTTTTGGCAGCTACATCAACCGGCTCCTTCTTCGTGCTTTTTGCTTTCCTAACGAGCCTAGCTCCAGCCTTCACTACCACCGAGTTAGGCGGGACACGAGCCACGTGTTATCTAGGAAGGAGACAGCACATGTCTCTTCCGCCCTACCACCTATCCGGCGGGAATATTTTGGGGCCTACGGGAGTGACAAAACCTGGCCCTCCACTGTGGCCGAGTGCCGCCGTGGCCACCGTGCCTGTCATTCAAGCCACAGTGCCCAGCTTCCATGTCACCCGCCGCTCCCCGGTGCCGCCTCACCTGCGGCAGGCCCACACCCCGGAGGGCAGCGGGGCAGCTCGCTACTGGGCTCACGGGCACCCACGGATTAGCGACCTGCCCAGCGACGACGGGGCGGCCCCGGCAGCCCAGACCGGTGACACCCCCCAGCAATTTCTCCACTGTCCCTGCCGGGAAGGCCGCACTTGCCGTAGGGAGGACGGGCGCCATCCCCACGGGAGCGGTGCGGCCGGCCCGGCCCCAGGCCTGTCCGTGCGCCCGGGGCCGGGCCCCACGACCGTGACGGCGCCTCTCAACCCCTCGCGCAGCGGCGCGGAGGACACGGCCGGCCCCGGCCCGGCCCCGCCTGCCCGGCCACGCCCGCCTGACGCGCCGGCGGCGCTGGCGGGCTGGAAGTGGCGTACGTGCACAGCGGGCCGCTGGAGTGGCGCCTCCTCCTCCTCTCCCCGGCACAGCGGCGGAGGCGCGGTGGGGAGAGGCGGCGGCCGCGCCGGCCCGTTCTGCACCGGGCAGAGAGGCCGGCGGGGAGCGGAAGGCAGCCCCGCTCCACGCCACCCCGCTCCCCCTCGGCCGTTCCGCCGCCGGCGGGGCGGCGATGAGGCGGCGCTAAGCGGCGTTCGCGGCGCAGGGAGGGGGGCGCGGGCCCCCGCGCCCCGG
>VXBT01003189.1:900718-911420 GCA_013400235.1 Oriolus oriolus | reverse complement strand
TTTTTTTTTTTTTTTTTTTGGGTAATGCTGTCTTTGCATTTCTTCAGTTGAACCATTACTGTGCTGAAACTTTTCAATGGGAACGTGATCTAGAGTCCTCATAGATCCCTGCAGGACTTTTCTAGGCCAACTTGTCTTTCAGAAAGTCTTAAATCTCTTCAAGGCTTCAAACTTGTACTTTAAAAATTTCAGTGGTTTTGCTGGATTTCAATTTTATGCAGCAAAAAGTAATACTGTTTCTGATTTTATGTGCAGTGGTATGCTTCTGTAAAGAATAGGTGCCAGGGCTTTAGAAAAGGGCTTTTGGAGTTGTAATCCTGAATCACACATGTAATTCCTGGACTACTGTATTTTACGTTCCTGCTTGGTTTTCAGTCACTGCTGAAATCCCTCTGGTTGGAGGATCAGAACAAGTACAGGGACTGGATGAGTAAAAGCGCAATACTTTACTCCTTGGTGGCACAGAAATGCATTACTTTGTCTTCTCACTTTCCCTTGCTTATTTCCCCACAAAAGTCAGTGTGCAGGAGATCTCAGTTCTCTAAAATTTCAGCAAAAGCAGAATGAAAACTGTCACTCACTCTCGCAGATTTACCTCAGAGGTGAATAAACAGAAGCTGATACCTAGAGTATCACTTCAAATAACTTGCATTGTAAACATGTAACTTGTAACCCGCTGATGGTGTTGGCATTGAACTTGCCATCACTCCTGTAAACTGTCTAGAAGCATTGTATGAAAAAGCAAGAAGAAGTGGGTCTGAGGTATATAACCTGAATCTCTTGGCTTGTAAACCTGCCTGTCAGGGAAAAAGCTATGTTGTGTTAATAGGATCTAATTCAAACTGATTTACATTCACCAGGGCCAGTCAATTAAGGTAAAGGACATGAAATAAGGTAAAATGTTAATTGTGAGTGACCTGAGATTTTTACATTTTAGAGTCTCTGATAGGTGTTTTCTCTAGACTGCCTGGGCTACCTAGAACTGATCTGCTTAAACTGATGTGGTTCTACCTAGTCCTGAGTGCCCACAAATTACTCTCCAGCCTGAAAGGTATCTATACAGCAGTAGTTATAAACTAGCCAAGTACCTTTGAGGTGTGTGGAGACAGCAGCAAGTATAAGAGAATGGCTAACTATTTACTCATCTTGGAAGTCCTGACTTACTGCATTCCTTGCTTTTGTTCTCTTTCTTTCCAGACTCTGCTTCCTTCTTTTCTCCAGTAGACGGTGAAACGGTGACACGTACTTGCATATTTGAGCTCTAGTGTCTTTCTCCTTCCTGTTATTTTCTAGCTTTTTCTTCTTTCATCTTTTCATAAATTCCCTTTTTTTTTTTTGTCTTACCAGTTGCCACATTTGAACATGCATGTATTTCTGTTTCCTGCCTGTCCTTTTCTTACATAGCTAGTGGAGGTAAAAACCTGCTCATCAAAATCAGGGAAAGAAATTGTCCTGAATCTCACCCAGGTGAGAAGGTTTTTCCTCCTTCATCATGTGGAGCATGAAGAAGAGGTTAAGGGTGGGGGCAGGTTTATGATTTTTTTGCTAGCTTTTTCTTTCCCATATTGTGTACTCTGCTGATCTGAAGCTGGTCCTGGAGTAATACTGTGACTTCCCAGTTGTGGATTGGGTTCCTAATAATCACCATATAACCAGACATCTGATCTATCAGCTATCCCTGTTTCTGCTTTGCCATTACACCCAGTGCCAACTGTTTCCTAAACCCTACCCCCTGCCTTTTACTGGAAGGACATTAAATAGACAGTTTGACAGGCCCTGTTACATCCCTTTAGTTCTTCCTTCATTCTCACTCCTAGAAACCTGTCAGAAGACCAGTCCTGTTCAAATTGCTGCATTTTAATGCTCTCCTCTCTCTCCTAGTAGGCCAGTGGCACCCGCTGCTTCTCAGCCACCTGTGGCTTAAAAAAATTATTTGTTAGACATCGTGCAAATTTGCTTTTCTGCTTTTTCTGGCAATTGCTCATCTCTTACTCTGGAGATCCTGGAGTTTTCTGAAGACCTAGAGGACTCTAGATTCAGACTAGTCTGACTGTGCCCTATTAAATCAGATTCTTTTGGAGTTAGTAATGCTTCTTCAGAAAATAACTCTCCAAGAGTGAGTGGATTTCTCATACCCTGCTGTTAGCTTTTTTATAAACTAGACAGAAGAGGCTCTCTGCTCTTGCCACTTATTTACGTTACAACTTTTCTACAAACACGTTGGATTAACGCTACCAAGGAAAAGTAAGATTTATGGGTGTTCTTTCCCCTATATCTTATTTTGCAAAATATAACTGTGAGCATGTGTGGCAATAAGAAAACAAATGAAAAATAAGAGGTAGGGGCACAGGGGCAGGTGTGCAGCTCAGGTAAGTCCTGCTCTGATTGAAGGACCCAAGAGCTGTGGCTGGAGATCTGGGCTTAGGAATGCCTGTAAAGTGGGGGGCTTCCCTTCAATTTGCTTGTGGCATGTGCGATTACATTGATCCTTCTGTATCATTGTGGAGATTGTTTCACTATCACACCTTGAATTTATTTCTTGGTAGAAAGCTTACTGATCTAATTGGTTCCTAGTGAATGACCTCATGTATGGCTTTGAATTTGCCACTGAGTTGTGGAAAAGTGTGGCTAGGTCTCTCTCAGTCTCCCAGTACTCACTTGTGTTGCTTGACCTTGATACAGAATATGATCAATGCTCGTCCTTATCTGTTGGTTCTTCCCCTGACAGCAACGTTTCTGTTGGTGATGTTGTTTTCTTGTAGATGAGTGTGCTGGTCAGCGAAGGGTTGCGTGGTGATTCATGGATGCGCAACAGCCCACACACAGTTCTTAGATCCTTGTTGGAGCAGAGCCCTGACATGTGATGACTATAGTTTTCATTTGTCGTTCCTCATGGACAAGCCTTTTGGGTCCCAGGTGGAGCAGATGATCGGAATACTGACTGGGGTTTCTCCTGCAAATGATCTTTTGATTGAGAAGCACAGCAGCATCCAGAAAAGAATCTTGTTTGCAGCCAACTTTAACATTGCTGAGATTCTGTCAGGTTCTCCTACTAGAGAAAATTACACAAATATGCAGGTTTCTGAGGGGCAGCTTTGTGGTGATTGTAACTTTGAAGTGTGGTATGAATACAGTGTGTCTGAGGGTGGGGAGCACCACCTGTGACTGCTAGAACTTCTCCACACCCCTGTGTGTTGGGCTGTAGTTCAATGAACACTTTGGGCTGGCAGTGCTGGAGAAGTAGTCACTCTTCTTTGCCAGCACAAGTATTTACATGGCCATCCTGTGAACTGGTTTGGGGAACTGATCCATCTGAAAAATAAACTGGCAAAAGAAGTGCTCCTGGTTCAGTGTTCGGATGTTTGTGCTGGCACAGGGGACTGGCAGATGGTGAGACTTTCTTTCAGCAGCAGTGCAAATTTATGCCAGTTTAAAGTGTTTGCCAAACAACAGCCTTAGTTTAGCACTTGGAGTCTGATTCTCCCAAAATTTGCCCTTGAAAATTCAAACACAGTTTAAGAAATCTTCACTAGCTATGTATTTTTTTCTTTCTTAACATTTCTTTTTTTCTGTTCGTGTTCAGTGTGAGACTCAGTTCTTGCCATCAGAAATGCATTCTTCTGTCCTCCGAGAATCTGTCTTGTGACAATTTTATACAGAAACTTTGCTCATCTACCCACCAGGTGATCCCATGTAACATGTACAGTGGAAACATGTATTTTCTCCAGATGAAAACTGATTTCCCCCACACTCCCAGCTTCAAAACCAACCTACTCTTACGCTTATTGGCTGTTCCTATCCATTATTCTAGGGTTTTGTTAGCATCAGAGACATTCTTGACTTCTCTGTTTCAAGACAGAGCTGGATTGGCATCCTCTGCCATGAACAGTGTGCTGCAGCTTGCTACTGGTAAGGAAGGTCCCTGGTCAGCCCCATCCCCTTGTGCCAGCTCCAGCACTTGTTCTTCTTCAGGGGCTCTGTCTGACGTGGGCAGTTTCAGTACTATTTCACATTTCATGTCCTGCTCATTTCCTCTCTGTTGCCTGGTGCATTAGGATAGCTGTATGAAATTCTGGGTTGGTTTGTTGCTTGCTTTTCCAAGCCTTTTTTGACTGAAACTAGAGTTTGTGTTTTTTAGTTATTACTGTTCTGGATATAAGGAACCTATAACATTGTAGTTTGTGAACATAGTGATTTCAGTACACTGTGGATAATTAATTTTTTCCTGTCAGTGATATCAATGATTTTTTGACCATGTTGCTACTTTGATGTTCTATGCTGTCTCTTCTGCACAGAATGGGCTCATTTAATACTGCCTGAGAATCAAGTGGGATGCTTCTCATCATAGCTGTACAGCCCGAGAGGAAGAGCTGTCTTCCCTTCCCTGTGGCCTCTTGGACTGAAATTCTTTGCAAGTGATGTCCTGCCAAGTCATAGGACTGTCTGAACAGCAGTTCTCAGATCCCTGGGTTACTTGTATCAGTAACCTTGACTGGTTGGTTGAGAGATGTTTTCCTTTTTTCTAGATGGTGCTTAATTTCTGAATAGGCTGCTAGCTATTTCCTGAAAAAAAAATCAGCAGCAAATTATTCTCTTCTGTGGTATTTACCATGTTCATTATATTCGTAATTCAGTTGTGTTTAGCCTGTCTTGGTTGATATCTGATGGCTCTTGGCTTGAACAGGCTAGATTGCTATTGGAATTTTGCAGGATGCCGTCTTTCTAGTTGCTACTGTGTTGTTCTGTACTGGGTGCTAGTATACGTGTTTGTACCTCTAGGTATGTACATAGCGTACTTGGAATTTAAATGAAGGCTTTCTCCTGCAGCAGAAAGGAAACTTGTTATAAAAGGGAAACGGATACTCTATATAAAGAAAAAATTTCTTCTTGCCCATCCGGAGGCTAAATTGTTTCTCTTTAGGCTCCTTAGAGAGCTCTTGTACAAAGACAGCACTTCTGTCAGTTCAAAAATTAATTTTGGGACTGTTGTGAGTGGGTTGGTTAGTGAATTCTTCAGTAGGACACTTGTGGGACTCCCTAGCTCTTGTGCTGCTGTATTTTGTTACTTTTCAGTGGGGGAGTGACTGCAGACAATGCAAGGACTGTACAAGTGTTTTTTGGAAATCAACATACTCAGATTTTATCAGTTCAAGTTCTTTATTCACTGGCATGTTTTTTACACTGCGCGAAGAAAATGGTATTTTGAAAGCAGTATTTTTAGTGAACAGAACAGTAGAGTTACTTGAGTTTGCAGTTACTACTGAGTGAAATAATTATTATTTATGATACCCTTTTTGTCTTCTGCATTTGTGACTTACTGCTTAGACCCTTCAGAAGGAAGACTAATGCTAGGCTTGGAGGCCTTTTGGAAAAGTCATTTGGTGCTGATTAAATCCTTGTAAACTTCTTTGAGTTTCTGAAGGCTGTTGGTTAATGATGGGTGGTCAGGCATATTTCCAGTGCAGGCTTGTGCCAGAATTAGCTGGTAAGTGGCAGTCGTAAGCATCAGGTCAAAATCCACTCGCTGTTCCAGGGCAGTGTCTGTCAAAAATAGAGCAATGCTTTTATGCACGTAACAGCTGCTTACACTTGAAGACTTTCTTGTTCTTTGGTATTTAACTTAAAACTGCTTGAGAGTATTTTTGTTAGTGTGTGGTGTTATAAATAGGAATCGGGTAGAAATGTGCGTGCCTGCACGTCTGTGCAGAGGTTGTGTGTGGAGGTAGGGTGGTTATCGATACATTGTGTGCCTAGTGCTCTGGCAAAGAGATGAAGGCCATACCTGTAGGGTAATTAATGGGGCCTAAAGAAAAAGGTCATTTAATACCCAAGGATTAATTTGACACATTAATTTAGGCTCAGATCAGCTTAGAGCACATAGTTTGACCATGAGGGATTCTGGACTGTAGAAAGTATGTACAACTTTCAGGAGATGCTGCTATGTCACCCCAATGTGCTGAGGTGAGAGCAGAGCCTGAGACTGCCTTGCCTTGTTTCAGCAAAAACAAACATTATGTTGAAAGTGATACAAAGGTGAATGCAGTGAGGGAGTTCAGGAAGCTGATTTTCCTTTTGGTCCTAGCAGGGTGAAGAAATTGTTGCATTGATTCTGAAGTTATAAAATGCAACAAAGGCTGAAGACTTTAGGGGCTTAGATGCATTTGCTTGTTTTGGTTTTTGCCTTGGTTTTGTTTGTTTGTCTTTTTGTATGAAGATATTTTAAATCTGTTTCCAGGAAGAGCTTGTATTATCAATTCACATCAATTTGTTTTGTTGATAGCTTAAAATTCTTGGTGAGGTGGCAGAGGCTGCAGGCTTCTCTGCTGGGCATAGTCTTGCTGTGGTTTGCTGCCCTTCTGGTGTGCCAGGGTCTGTTATCTTGCTGCTTGAGTAGGTCAGAAGGCTGCAGCTATATAGTTATAACAGTCTTGAAGTTACTAGTCAAATGAAACAAAAAAGTTTCGATAATATTTTAGCCTGACTGTTGTGATAATGTGGAATTTAAATTGCTATAGATTAAAAACTTGTCGCAACTTTGAGGCAGAAGTCCTCATATGTTTAAGGTCTCTGTGCTGTGAAAAAGTCCAGAAATGCAACGTGGGTAAGGTTTCCAAAGCAGTTTATAGTTGGTTAATAACATATCTCTCTTGTTGCTGCTCTCTGTCCTGTTCAAGCATCTGTTCAAGCAGCTAAACCTTGCTGTGGATGCCAAGATCCCTCAACAGCTTCTGCTGTATTCAAACAGTGTGTGGTCTGTTCTCTGCTGAAGGCATTGGGCCCTTCCAGTTTCAGTGGTTGCTGCATTGTTGTTCAGGCAGCTGGCATGCAGCCTTACTGCTGTGAGAAAGGAAACTGTGGCCAGTTGATAAGGGCATCTTAAACTGACTCCTTTTCAGCTGGCATACTGAATGATGCCCAGTGAAATGGATGCTGGCTTAATCGTGCCTCTGTTTGGCTTAACCTTATTTGTGTGTGCTTTAGCCCCTCTATGACAGCACATCAGCCAGGCAGTAGCACTGTTCCTAGTGGTGGATTTGCTCTTTCAGGTCATACAGGGAGAGGCTGAGAGAGCTGGGGCTGTTTATGTGGCAGAGGAGAAGGTGCGAAGGGACCATACCAGTATGTGCAGATACTTGATGGGAGAGGTGAAGAAGAGGGAGCCAGACTCTTGGCAGCAGTGCTCAGTGGTGAGGCAGTGGGTATGCTGAGATGCAAGAAATTCCATTGAAATGTAAGAAACGCTTTTTCCACTGTGATTGAACCAAGAAGCAGGTTGCTACAGAGGTTGTGGAGTCTCCATCCTTGGAGATACTCAAAACCTGATCATTGGTCACCCAACCTGCTGTGGGTGACCCCTCTCTGAGCAGTGGGCTGGACCACATGATCTCCAGAGGTGCCTGCCAACCTCAAACCTCCCATGGAAAAAAAATACTGCAGTTTGAAATGGAGGAAATACCAAACAAGCCAAATTTTGCAATCTGTTAAAATATTTTTTCCAGCAACGGCACTGTCAGTATAAGTCCTGCTTAGTGCATCTCTGAATGAAGTTGCCAGGAGTCTGTCTTTCTACTAGTGGTCATTTGCTCCCTAAAGGATTGTTGTGCTCAAATATGCCAGTAATGTAACTGTTTGAAACATTCCTGCCTTGGATCCCTTTTGGTCATCCAGGTGGTCACTTTTTACTAAGTCTGTGCAGCTGCCTCTTTCCTGTTTTCTCCCAAGTTGCCTGTTTTTCCATTCATATGTGTGTATGCTCATAGCACAGTCCTTTCCTAGCATAGCTTGCTGATACAAAGCATGTGCATACTTCACAAGACTGATTTAAGAAATTAAAATCAATTGCCTGTAGGGGATTCATACTTTCTCTTCAAAATCATTTTAAAGTTGTGTATGATTTTGGGGTCACTTCTGTAGCGAGAGGGCATAGTGCAGCAGGTATAGTTATTCTTTTCTTGCAAGACATACAGAAAAATGAAATATGCTGTCTCAAAACCACAAACTACCAAAAAGTGCTTTACTTGAACATTTAGCATATTTTTACTTTGTTTATATAGTAAATTTGTAACAAATGTCTGGCCAATATTTTTGGTAAATTTCAGTTTTATTTTACTTATGAAAAATGCCACCCACTCCATATTAAAAAAGATAAGTGTGAGGAGGGAACATTTGAACTGGTAAGAGTCAGGTTTATGTATTTTGCCAGGCTGTTGAATAAATCACCAACCTGCAGCTCTCGAATTACAATCCTTACCTCTTCCATCTACCTTCTAGTCTTTTTCTTTCATCTGTATTCCCCACACAAACTTGCTGCTCCTGCCCTCTTCCATCCTGCCTGTGCCCCCCTGAGGACCTTATTCTGCAGTGGTGTGTTCCTTTTGTGTTGATTGAGAGGAGAAGGGGGAGGGAACAAGGGAGAAACAGCTGAGCGAGGCCGGCTGCCCCAGGAGGGGTGCAAAGGATGAGGCTCGCCTCAGTTGCTGCTCTCTGCCAGGTACAGCAGTTGCAGGCACCCTGTCAATGGCCTGTCCTCTGCAAGGACTGCGTTAGAGAGATAAGAGCCACGTGCCTCTCGGGAGATGTCAGCTTGGCCATCCGTACCATATATCTAGTGGGAAATTGAAGCCAGATGGAGTTGTGTTCATCTGAAGTGACCTTCTGTATGAACTAGATGCTGGGCCATGAATTGTAGGTTAAAGCTAGTGTTTTTGAAGAGTATCCAGTCTTACTATAAAAAAACCCTACAATTTAAAACCATTTGTTCTTATTATTCAGATGCTGAAGACCCACTCTGCTCGAAGCTTACACATTTTGCGCTCCGGCTGATTTGATTGAGGTTCTAGCAGGCTGCGTTCTCACGTTTGCTCAGTGGGAGTTCTTCCCTATCAAATGTCTGTTTCACACAAGTATTTGTCATCTATGTTTATACTATTATGTATTTGTTGTAAATAATCAATAATTGTTGTGTATATAGAGCTTCAAAGTGTATATAAAATGATGTTCTCGTATACCATCTACCTCTGGCAATCCAGGAGCTTTGAGCCAGAGGTCGTATCTAGACCACTGCTTGTAATACGTGCAGATGGATGGACACATTTGCCATTAATTTATGTAATCTTGTTTGAAAAGCCATTTGTACTTTTGGCCTCTGCAACATCCTGTAACAGCGAGTCCCGCAGTTTGATTAGATGGAAAAGGAACTTCCTTTTGTTTAAAACCCACTGATGGTGATTTCAGTGTCTCGTAGACTGTATTGTGAAAACTCACTTGCCAGTAGTTTTACTTGTCATATTCTTTAAAAAAGTCTGGCATTTGCTTGTATGCATTTTTTCAGCTGATACGCTTTCTCTCCTAAACTGAAGAATTGTAGTCTTTATAGTGTTTATCCAATGGTATTGTTCCATGATTCTAGTTATTCCTGCTGCACTTGTGTGCAGCTTTCCTGGTTCTGCTAATCAAGGTAAGGCAAGCAGAAGCACAGTATTTAATGTACAAATATATCCTGGTTTTGTGTGCTGGCAGGGTGATGCATTCTGTGTTGCCTTTCCTTGTTTAGTGATTTAGGATACTTCAGTTGCCTCCTCAGCTGTACTGAGATGAACTTCTTGGGAGAACAGCCTGTATTTAGTAAATTTTTTTTTTCTGAAGTGATGTTATCCAGTTTAGAAGACATCACGGTATAAGGAAGCTTTTTTTCCCCCCAAGAAGTATTTCTTTGCACTTACTCTTTCCTGAATTTCACCTCCCGTTTTGTTGTCCAGGCAGTTGGTATCGTTTTACACCATTCTGTGTGCCTTTCTGCAGCCAGGGCTAGGATGGGCTGCAGTATATTTAGGTATTGCAGGTAAACACCATCACTCTGTTCCTTCACCCCTTTTTCCCAGGTCACACAGGAACAGTACAGGTCCTGTGGGAATCCTGCTAGTAACACCTCATTTTTCACTAAAAGGAGGTTGGTTTGCTGTAGTGAAATTGCAACTGGAATTTACTATTTTCTTGGTTTTCCTTTGCCTGTTCCATTATTTTGAAATGCCTTGGAAGTAAGATGCATGGTTAAAGTACTTTATATTTTAAAATGTCTAATGTTTGCATTAGAATTAATGGGTTGAGTAAATTTGTATTAAATCTCCACTATAGCTTCGGCAAAATGACATGTAATGACTCTTGAAGGCCTCCTAACACCTGGCACAGACTCAAGAACAACACATGAGTTCCTATACTGGAGTCCTGACTTTGTCATTTTCCTTAGTGAAAATAGAAAATGGGAGTTGTCTCTCTCATGAGCCAAGGCTATGCCAAAATTATATTGTAAGAGGTAATAAGATAAACATACATTATTTTTACCTGTTTAGTCCTATAGCTTTATAAAGGACCTTGTAAACATGGAAAATAATATTCCACTGCAGGACATGAAATGTAGATGAAGATACTATCAAGTAGCTTTATGTTCAGTTTAGCCGTCTCATATAGTAACTTGAATTTTGCAGATGTCTAGTTTTTACTGTGTCTTTTACTTTTTCTACACTCACATCCTGCTGCTTTGAAGGAACACACCCACTGAAAGACAAAGCTAGTAATAAATGATGCTTCCTCACCATTGAGACTTCAAGTTCTGCAATTCAACTTAGAATAGCTCCATATTAAAGCCCCAGAGAAAACTTGCCTTTGAAGAGCGAAAATTCCAATGCACCCCCACCCCCCCTTC
>VXBT01003189.1:864015-900708 GCA_013400235.1 Oriolus oriolus | reverse complement strand
TTGGGAACAGCTTTCTGGAGGGAGTAATGGAATTCTTCAGGGTCTCAGTGGGGAACATAATTTGCCAGTGATGGGAAGATGGAGACCCTTTGAGATTTTTTTTTCCTCTGAAAACTCTTTTTTTTCATCATCTAGCCTTCATTTTTAAGGAAGGGTTATCATGGTTTGGGAACCCTTAATTAAGGGTTGTCTTTACAGAGGAAATAAATTCTTGAAGTATCTCAGTTGTGTTTGAGGTAGCTGTATAGCATTGCTTGTATTGATCCTGGGAATAAAATATATTGGTCTTTTTACTGATTTATGTATGTGCCAAATGGGGGGATAAGTTGATAGATAGGCTTGAGGGCAGAGCTGCCATTCAGAGAGGCCTGAAGAGCTTTTTGCAAGGCCACTCCATGTGAGCATTTTACCTGGAGTACGGATGATGTGAGCAGCCTTCTGCACACAGTGAGTGGATATGATCACGCTGCTGTGCTGTGCACGGAGCAGTGGCTTTTTTCTTATCTTTGGTTGCAAATCTGTGTGCTGAGAGTAACCTCCAATGTCCAAGATGTTTTTTGGTGTGGTTCATTAAGGGGCTGGAAGACACTCAAAGGCAATTACAGCTGAGGCCTGCTGAGGTATCTCACTCGTTAGTGCTTGCAGCTTGATTTCATGGGGTTAGTAGCAGGGCAGTCACAATTAAAACCCGTGCTGTGGGACTTGCTCCCTTCGTTACTGCAGCACGTGGTTGGCAAGTGCATCCACTGTCCACAGGTCCTTGTCCACTCCTCCCCTTCCTCTCTGTTCTTATCTACAGCCTTTCTCTGGCTTCGGAATCAGCTTTCCTCTTCTTGGTTGCCCATCTCCAAACAGGTGTGACTTAGAGAGGATGCAAAAAGAGTTTTGGGATCTGTAGTGTCTTTAGTATACAGATACAGGGCCATCTACTACATGTAATAGAAATTAGTAAATCAGTTGGCTGCCCGCAGATAATTTCTTGAAGTGCAGTGTCCTATTTAGAAACTGCTATCCAGTGGTAGTGTGCAATACTAGATACATGTTTTAGGAGATCTGTTGTTTATTTTCAATAATTATGTAGAAAATTCATAAAAAAATATGGTCTGTACCTGAAAGACTATATCTGCCAATCTTGAAGTCTGAAGTGATTGCGTGCTGAGTTGAAGGGGAAGTTGACTGTATAGAAATCTGCAGTCTAGGATTTTTAGAATTGGCTGCTGTTCCGTTTGTTCCTTAGTTCTCGTGACACTTGGCATTATTTTCCCCCTTTCAATAATGCAGACTTCTGTCAGTGTTGCCATTCTTTCTGGTGTCTGCTTTCTTCATCTTCCTTTCATTTCATAGTACATTGTCTGTCCATCAGTAATTTCCACTGCTGTCGCTTGAGTTGATGATGAGTTCATACCTTGGGTATGAATTGTTTCAGGATATTTGTAGACTGAGGCAAACACTTTGTTATCCATTATGCTGTTGCCTCTTTCTTTTCTTTTTTTCTTTAATTGACACAACATTAAGCTGGGAACAGGCTTTATTTAACATCTGCAGATCTTGCATGTAAGGTTGCATAAAGATGTGATGTGGAACAGTCCTCTTCATCTGACGTGGCACCTCTGATCTAGGCTACTATTGCTAATCCCTGCAATCTCTCCCCAGTGAGTACTGTAGATTGCAAAGCCCTAGCTGTCCTTTGGTTTATCAGGAAAGTTTCTGCTGATTGGATTTTTAGGGACATTCTGATAAACCTTTCTGCAGAAACATGAAAAAAGGATGTGTGCGTATCCTGTCTTGAAATGCATTATTTCTAGGTGGGGTATGGAATTGTGTGCTTCTTTTTCTTACTAAATACAGTGCTTTTAAGAAGGTTTAAGAATATGTAAGCGCTGGCTGCATGCTAACGCAGCTGGTGTTGAGATTTTTGACTTTCTGTGTGGGCATTTGAGGCGAGAGGTCCTGGTTCTGTGCTCTTCTGAATGCCTTCGAAGAAGGGGGAAGAAAGTCTCTGTGACAACTTATTTAAGAGAAGATTTCTTGTCCGTGTCAGATGTTGTACACCACGGCTTTTCTGCTTGCATCATCACTTTGTGTGGAGTTTGAATTCGGTCACCTTCTGATTTTTAGAGTGGGAAATTTGGAGTTTGAGGTTAGCATGTGACTTCTAACCACAATACTTGTTGAGTTATAGACAGTCATAACCATGTCAATTGACAGGAGCCTTGTCACTTAACAGGCTTTTCAGTTGTTGTTCACAGGAAAGGACTGATCTGTTGAGAAGCCTACTTGCCTTTTAGGAAGGGTGAATAATTTTATATATATATATATGTGTATATATATATATAATACTGGTTTTGTTACTGAAATAGTGGTAAAGACAAAAAGGGGTCACTTTTTTGATTGGATTGGTTTGCTTCATAGCAGTTTCCTAATGCCAAGTATAAACAGACTTGGAACAAACCAGATGGGTCCATTTTAACCAATTTATCGTTGGTAGTGCAGCATGTTCTATTTTTCCCAAGACATGAGAGTGATGTGTTTTTCTATCACACTGGTCTCCTGGGCCAGTGGTTGTGATTGACTGGGAAAAAGCCTTTTTGAAGCAGCGCCAAGGAGCTCTGCAAGAGGTCCTAACCTAGAGATGATCTTGTTGCTGCCATGAACATAAACTCTCTGTATGATCAGCTGAACTGGCATTCCAGAAGACAGTGGGGCTTTTATATCAGCCAGACGAGTACAGGCAGTTTCCTCAGGTGTTTTTTCCTCCCTGGAGTCAGTGTTGGGTACGTTCAGATCTTTCTCGTGCTCTCAAGGCCACATGCTCCTAGAGCAAATACATTGCATTCCTGGGCTACCCTCCTCCAAGAGTTCCACTGAGCCAGTGCAGCCTCCTCATTGCAGCAGAATGCCTCCTTAACCTGAAATGACATGGCTGGCTCTGCTGGGACATACAGAGGAGGGGTGGGTTTGGGAATCACTTTTCCGACTTGGCATGCCAACGTCAGCAGTCCTGCTCCTGGTGTTTATGATCAGCCTGTAGTGCTGCGTGGCCTCAGCTGTTCCTCAAGGCTTTGCCCAAGGACTGGTTGGGACTGAGACAGCTGGAATACCGGTAGATTTGTATAATGCCTGGGTGCATTTAAACTGGATACACTGGGTGATCTGGTTAAAACAACAAAATCCTTAAGTGTTGTTTATGCCAGCTGGGAAAGAGGCCCTATTACAGGACTGTGGTGGGATTGTAAAGAAAGGCTTGGATGGAGACAGTTTATGTGTGAAAGCCCATAAAAAGTGGCATTGGGCAGAGTCAGCATTTCTTGCATTTCAATTGTAGGTGGCTTGAAAGCATATCACAGGCTGTTCATTGCTATTTAAACCTTAGTCAGACTTCCATGCAGTGCTAATTTAAATTAAATCAATGCCTATAAATAAATGTCTATTAGCATTTCAGTGCATAGTTACTTCTTTTTCTGTAATATATAAATAATTTCAAAGAATTGTCTGGCCTCTAATAGTAGGAATGAATGCTATAGTATGTGGTGTGAAGTTTGGAATTCTGTGGGCATGCTGAATCACGTATGTCCCCTTGAAAATAGCCTTAAAAACTGTTTTAAAATCATTCTCCTCCGCGTACTGTTTATGACCGTAAATCTTGCAGTGGTTAAAATCCAGAGGTGGTACCTGATGCCTAGACTTGGACACTTTACTGCATCTACATGAACATTTACTAAACTTAAGGAACTTGCAGTACACAAATACTTCCAAGTATCTGGCTAACCATAGTACTAAATACACAATCCTGTTCCCATGCAGTTGTGCAACATTCAAATTTATATAAAGATACCTTTCCTGCGAGCCAAATTTCACTTATGTGGCTATTTTGTTCCCTAAAACAGAAACAAAATCACAGTTTTAAGTAAGAAATGAATCTGCCTCCTAGTAGTTAGCAAAGTGATCGTG
Source organism: Oriolus oriolus (assembly GCA_013400235.1). Classification (NCBI taxonomy): domain Eukaryota; kingdom Metazoa; phylum Chordata; class Aves; order Passeriformes; family Corvidae; genus Oriolus; species Oriolus oriolus. Next base: position 896,757 of record VXBT01003189.1, on the reverse strand, counting down.
TATGGTTTGTCTTCTATAGGAAAGAAATTCCAGGCTTCTCAGTAGGTATAGTTTTGAGGCGATAATGGTAGAGATGATGAGTGATATTCTTGAAATGGCAGATTTCCCAGCCATTTATTTTCACAGATAATACAATAAAGTTTTGTTTAAATAGAAAAAGAAAAAACAACCACCTCTTGCCCACCCTTAATCCTTAGTGTTTCTACCTTCCCAGCCACTCCTGATGCTAAGAGGTCCCCAGCTTTGACATGTGGGCTAATGTACGTGCTTTGTGTTTAAGGTAGTGTATCACAGCATCATTAAGGTTGAAAAAGACCCCTTAAGGTTGAGTCCGGTTGTTATTGAAAATTTACCCAGTAGATCTCACACAACTGAATGAATTCATTGATAATATGTAATAATCTAAAAATAGGTAACCATGGTTGGCTCTGGAAATCTGATGTGCGCAAAGTGCTGTCTGAATATATTTTAAGTGATGTAGCTGAATGAGTCTTAACTTCATACTATTTTAGTGCACTGTTGTAATTTGCTTTAGTGTTGTGTTATTTTTAGTTCTTAAAGATGTTGCTGCTCTGTGCCCTTTTTGAATGGGCAGTGATGAAACTAGGAAGTTGAGTAGTCTCATGCGAGAGCAGAAGGCTCTGCCCCATCTTGGGGAAAAACATTTCAAAGTACTTATTTTCTAAATGGTATTATTCATGTCAAAGCAATTACGGTGTTAAATTAAAAGCAGACTCTTAAAATTTGTGTTGACTGACTTACCTCTCTGTCAAATTTTTGTACAGTGCCAAAACAGTGAGTCATGAGTCTGGTTCTCTTGAAGGGAACGGGGAGTTAGCCATGGAGGCCTGCCAATTCTACAAACATATTTAACAGTATTCAACAGTTGTTTGAATCTGAAATGTGTTGGTCAACTTATTTAATCATACTGTAGACAGATTTAGGCTGACACAAATCAAAGTATGCTTTAGACCCTTCTGAGCTGCACAGCCAAGTATTGTGTTTGCTCCTAGGCTTTTAAGAGAGAACTTTCTGCCTCTGGTAACACTGCTTTTTATCTAATTTCTTTGGGAAACCTCAGTTAAGTATATCTGGGGGATTTTTTTGCTTGTTTGTTCTGTGTCGTTGACCTTTTTTTTAAAGTTTGCGATAGACTTTGATATCAAAACTATCAGAGTGTGTTGTGTTGAACCTTACAGGAGGGAGCTATTACTGCTTTGAAGCACTGACATACCTTGGATGTGCTTGTATAAATTCTTTTTTCTTCTTTTTTTTCTTCTTTTTTTTTTTAAGGGATGCAGGTGGTTTAGTCTTGAAGACATTGTCTGTATTCAGAGATATGTTAGATAAATGTCAATTTTTTTATTACCCTATTAAAGCCAATGCACAGCTCTCTGTGTACCTTTTTAGATTTGAACTCAGTTTTATTTTTCTGATAAGCAGTTACATTGAGTTAATGGAAACTAGGCCTTCATAAGATTGAAGGACTGCAGGTGTCTTTGCAGTTCCTTCACTGACTCAATTTTAAAATGGCACCTTTTGGTTAAACTGGCACAATTTTGAGAATAGGCACGTCCTGCCTAACCTGGCTAGCAGCCTGGAAAATGCCACTGTGTTGACTGTTACAGAAGATACAATCTTTCTTTTTCCTTGCCCTTTGTAAGCTGACTCAGCCCTCTCTTGGCCTTTGGAGATTTGAGACTTGCAGCTTTACAAACTCAGGTACAGGAGAGCAGAAAAGCTCATTAATGTTTAAGCACTTTTATCTCAGTTTAGTAGCAGTGAGAGCTGCAGAACATCAGCTGGGAAGTGTGTTTTAGATCTTCCTGTTATGTCTGTCTGTAGCAGTGGTTTCAGTTGCTCATGGGTTCACCTTTGGAGATGTGTTCTCCAAGTCTCAGTCAAAGCCTCCACGCAGGGAACGTGCCTTCTTCTGTCCCCATGTTGAGAATCAATACCATCTTCCCCTGGTTAATGCCTCTTGCTTGATAGTTTCATAAGAGCTTCTCTATCCTCTTTTTTATTTTGTTGGATGTATTCATCAAAGTGTAAGCACATCCCACGTGCACAGTCATTTCCTGAATATCAGACTTAAGCAACTGCAGTTCTGTGTTTTTTCCTGTGCCATGTGTAAGAACTGATGAATCATCTAGACTTGTATGCACATTTCTTCAGCAATTCAAGAGCTGAAGAGTATTTATTGGAGCCTATGGGAATGCATGGATTAAAGAAATGATTCTTGGAAATGGACTTTGTGTGGTCCTGTGTTGAGCACAGTTAGTATTCAATGGTAAAGGAAGAGTACCAAACTTGATGTTGCTACAGTGAAAAATACCTGAGCTGGTTTTTGCTGAGTGGCATCATGGTTACATTCAAGCTGTTTGGAAACTTCATGTGGCTCTCCTGGCCTTAGAGAGCTCAGCTGAATGTGGCCACTGAACCAGCATGAAAATTGCTGCCTTCTGGCTTGTGTCAGTTTATTAGGATGTTTGAAGTGAATGTTGTGAACAGGTAAATGTCATGTAAAAATGAAGACAGGAGTAAAGCCATGACTTGAAAAGGAGTTGAACTGCTGGGTTGGCAAAGGTTTTTCTGAAATTTGGTTTGAGAAATCAACATCTGATTGGCAAGTTAGAAATAAGCAATGTATAAAGATATTAATATATTGTGCCAAACTTCTGATGGTGTGGCATGGTATGTTATGTTGCTTGAGTTTGTATGCTTATGAAATGCGGTTCTATCCCAAGCAAGTAGAAATCTTGTACTGGCCATTGCATTGAAAAGCCTGGGAAGGAGGGAGGTAGGTCGGGTTACTGAACTCCCTAGAAGGTCATGGAAGATGTAATCCATGTACATAGCTGTGTGCTGATTCTATTAATAGTGTAAGCAGCTATGTCAACTCTCAGTTTTTCCTCTCTCACTTCCTATCTAAGTTCATTTTTCACCTCTGTTCTTAGTTCAGTTTGCCTTCACTTTGCCAAGCTTTCCAGCTTTGCAAGATAAAAGAGAGGGTGACCTGTGTTTGTCATCCTTGCCTTCAATTGCTGAGTTTTTTTCCTGAAAGAGCAGCTTACTCTGTTCTTGCAAGAACATGGCACAAATAGCTAGTGTATGCTGTAGTTAGAGTTTATTAGTTTGGGTGGTGGGGAATTGTTGGTTTGTGTTTTGGTAGTTGGGGTTTTTTTCCTTCACTCTGCAACCAGGTCTTTACCATATCTACTGAGAAAAATGCAACAGAAAATAATGGTTCCTAACTCCTTTGCTAACGGACAAATTGAATAGCTGTACTGGTCATTTAATATTAGGAGAAAGGGCTTAAAGATCAGTGATTCAAAGCTGCTGCAACATGTCCGTTTTTTCTTTATTTTAGTTTCTAACTTAGAGATTCTTGTCTTCTCTTGAGGATGTATAATGCCTTGATTAATTTTTAAGCTGCTAAGTAGCAGTTTACTGTCCCCTTGCATGTTCTCCAGTTGACGATGACTGCAAGGCATGAATTTTTAATGAGAAAACTTTGCAGGGCCTGATATTTCTCTCCAGCTTTTCTAGTTTCACAGTGTTGACATGTGTGAAAACTTGTTTCTCTAGCCTTGCTTACTAAACCATGGAGGATAACAGCAAGAAAATTTACTCAGATGGAACTTAGTATGGAAAAACTTATATTAGCTGTGTCTTAGATTTATTTTACCCTTTTTTAGATTGCTCTGTTTTGGTTAAGGCTGGCAGGAGTTTTTCCCTGTTCACATTTTCTTTCTGTTCCAAGTGTCTGTCTGTGCTTGTGAAGAATTTGCAGAAGAGTTAGGAATCCAAACCAAGTTGTACCCTGCTAGCACGTTTAAGTCAGTAATCTTGATCCTGCTCACACAAGGTGATACCAAACCAGGCTGTAGTTCCTTTGATTTGACTGTTACTTTGTTCAACTTGTGAAAAATCATAGTCTGATGTGTGCTTAAAGTGAAATGTATTTCCCCAGGCCTCTTGTGCGTCAGGGATGAATAAATTTTTGAAATAGAAATGCATCACAGACCAAACAGAGATGGGTAATTCTTAAATTTTATTTTATTTTTCTTTGATTCTTTATTGCAGTGGTGTGTGAGGTTTTTTCTTTCTTTGAATAATCTGGCAGATGTCCTATGCCAAGGATTTCCAGTGAAGTCTTTGTGAGCACATCTGATAAATTTTGGTAGGAAGTCATCGGTCTTGCATTTAGACATCTTGTTTTGCTCACTGAGATTTGCAGTTCCTTCAGCAAACAGCAAAAGTGACATCTCCTTGACTGATGCAGCTTTAATCTGAGCTAAACAATAAAGTTTAAATATTAATATATTTAATATATTTATTTAATAAATTAATAGAACACACATCCTCTCCATTATATGTTTGTGGTTTTGGGGGTTTTTCCCCTGTTACGGAATTTTGTGTTCTCATGTTACTGGTATTCTCTCTTTCCTAAGAGTTTGCTTTAATGCTTCTTTTTTTTAAGGAATGATACCTAAGCTTACAGGCATCCAGCAGTGCCAGGAATGTAGAGGATAGAAGAAAAAGCTTCAGTTTGTTTACCTGCAAGTCTTCCTCCTTTATAGATGGGAGAGACTGTCATCCTTCTATGTGAAAGGAGGCTGAGACTAGTCCCAAAAGAAATCATGTTTCCAGCTGCACAGTTGTGCTGTGCCTCCCAGGGCTGAGTCTTAGCTGATGTGTCTTTACATGATGAAAAAAACTGTATGGACTATGGTTTATTCCCTCTGATGTTACCTTTGTGCATTTTATTTTGTTAATAAGAGTAATGCCTGGCACACTAAGGTTGCCTATTCTTAGCAAAAAAAATCTGTGGTTTCAATTACTTCTTCTGTTAACAACTTAATGTTGCTTATTTGAGCTGACGGCCTTATTTTCCAGAATTAAAACATTTGCAAATAGAACATCTGTATGTGAATGAGTGATCAGCAGCAGCTTTAGTGAGTGAGTACTTCAGATTTGATGGACACAAGCTGGGCAGATATCAGAATGGGGAGGGCACTTCCATGCTTTCTTGATTACTCATGAATTCCAGGGGGTATCTTAGGACAGAGCTCATGTGCTAGACACGAGTGCTCAGCCTGAAACAGAATGCTCTTGGGTTAAAGAAGGTTAATGTTAAAAGTGTTGGCACAGGAAACCTGTGAGTGAATAAATCCAATGTGTGACTTAAATAAATTTTTTGCAGAAAGTAAGTTTACTGAATGCTTAAAAATTGTAATGCCCAAGAAGCACAAAAGAGGAGGCTCCTTTTCTGTTAAGAAAGTGCAAGTAATACCTTGAGTTGAATTAACTGATTGCTTTTATTGGACAACTAATGAGACAGGTAGCTCTTTATTTTGGAAAGCTAGCATCTTTATTGTTCATAGCCCAAAATGTTAAGGAATCTTGGACTTTCAGGTCTCAAATGCCTGGCTATACTGACCGCTATTAACAGTGTTTGGGAAAAAAAAAAGCCGCAGACACAAATTTTTCTCTGTTCTTGATACACATGCCTTGGCTTGCTTATTTATGCTGTAAAATGTTAAAACAACAACAAAAGCATGTAGCTTCATTATTTATGTGGATCGCTTTTTTGCCCTTTCCACATGGGTAATCTTGCACTACGTGACAGTTTGGCATGAACTCACTTCATACTCTTGCACAAAGCAGTGTATTTCCCATGTCTGATAAATTGTTACATTTTGTACCTTTCCCTGTCATAGGTTAGTTGGGGACATGGAATTGTCACACTAACTGGCAAAAGCAATGTATATTATGCTACAGCTGAGCTGCGAATTTGTTTGCTTTCCAATTTGCTGCTAAAGGCTGAGTCATTCTCACTGTTATAACAAATACATATTAGATAAGTTATCGCAGCAAAACTGTTTCTCGTCACTTGGAGTTGATGATAGGAGAAGTTTCAAGACTCTCAAAGTAAAAAAGAAGAGATGTTTTTAAACACTGAAAGTATTTGAGACTCAAATGATTGTATGAAACTAATACGACTGTTCTTTATGTGAAGTTGGTGACAGCTGGTGTTTCCCCAGACTTTCCAAAAAGTGCTGCTGGTCCTCTTTTTCTTCAGCAGTGTGGTGTGAAATATTGTGTTGTTGCCTTGGAGTCTAAATCCTCATGATTAAAGGGAGAATTGGCATTGCTCTAGCTGCTTGATCTCAAAAGTTCTCATTTGGAGAGTTTTAGTAGCTCTTTTCACAGACAGTGAGCAACAGTTAGTGTCAGAGTTTAATTTGCATGATATGTCTCAGCAAAGTAAAACTTTCCAGTTGCAGGATTGGACCTGGATCTGCTTTCAGCACTGTTCGTGCTCCATGAGAGCTTGGTAGGATTTGTGCTACATGGGACTTTTTTGTCAAGGGTTTTGGCTTTCAGTGGAAACCAAGTATTTTCCTCTTCCAGCCCAGCTTTGATTCTGTTTTCTTCCTTTTTTTTTTTTTTTCTCCCCAAGAAAGGAAATTACAGAACCTTATTACATTACTTGGTATCTTTAACTCACTGTTTTGATTTCTGTGGGTTTATCTTCCTGCAGCAGAACTGATAAGTCATGACTTTGCCAAATATTAGATCACATTCTTGATATGTGTAATTTTTTCACAATGTGAGGCCTGTAATGATAAATGCATTATGATTACAGTAAAGAGGTTGAGAAGCTGAAGTGCCTAATCAAAATTAGAAGTATATTTGAATTTTGTATTTTTGAGTACCTTTCATGAAGTGTAGTCACTTCCAGCTGATGTGGATGAAGCTGGTCTTAATTTTAGGATTCTTTATAGTCATGGTGTTACAACTTGGCAAATACTATGTTCTGATTTCTGCCTAGACAGAGCTACTAAAAACTGCTGTTTCCATTAGTAAAGTATATATGGAAATAAAGATTTTGAAATGGTTGCTGCTACTGCAAAATTCATTCTGCTTGCATGTGATATGCAAATGTTTTACTGGTTGAACTACAAGTACTTTAAACTATTTCTCAGTTTCACAAAGCACAGTTTACCCCGCTACTTGTATTGAGCATATTCCTCAATGCTTGCAAGTAATACAAACTCTGGAAATCTTTATTTATAGCATATTAAAAAAAAAAAGGGGGGGGGGAGGAAGTTAAAATTAACAGTCAAAAGCAAAAAAGTTTCTTTATTGAGAAAATATTTTTTATGTATTGCATGAGAGGTGAAAGAGCTTGCAATGCAGAGGTCTAACTTAGAATTCTAACTTGACCAGGCTAAATCTAGACAGGAATGTTTGTTTATAAAAGTTTCTACATTTTTTCATACAGCAGACAGTCGTTGAGATTTAGCAGCATGTTGCTTTGTTGGTAGAAACTCACCTTTTTGGTTGGTTTTTGGTTGGTTGGTTTTTTTAATTCATGCTACAATTTCTTGCAGGTAGGATATTGTCGCTGCAGACATCTGAGTACTGTGGTGGCAGTGGGTGTCTTGACCTGGAAAACTTAGTTCTGATCTCTTTCAAAAAACTGAAATAATTGTTCTTTCCAGCAAAGGCATAAAGATACAGGGATGTGCTGTGCAACGAAGCAGCCATATGCTCTGATAGCTAATCAAGCTAATCAGGCCATCTGGGAGCAAGGGCCAGTTTGTTTCACACGCACATCCGCATGTCTGAAGACTCAGAAATCGCCTTCCAGGAGTCTTTCAAGTCAGCTGAGCAAAGTGCAGCATGGGAAGTTTAATACACTGCTGCACTGGGAGTCGTTTGATGTCAGAAGGTTATTGCAGATTACTGCTCGGTGTCTGTTTTCCATTTCTCACTTCTTGACTAAAAAGGATGTTTTTGTTGTACATGTAGGTTTGTTTCAACAAAGGTTCAAAGACCTCCTATGTACAGGACAAAACACAAGCCCAAGAAAGCACTTGGAGTGATCGAGTAACATGGGCTACTGGTTTTGTCTAAAAGTCTCCTAAAAATAAAGTTTGACGACATTTTTTGAGAAGGAATTCTTTGTGTTGAAAACACAGGGAAAAAAAAGATAAAAAGACAGCTGTCTGAACTTGAGTCTGGAAGATTTCTTATCACAAGGAGAAGCTATTAGATTACACACAAGACATTCTTCCTCTCTTCTATGTCATTCAGGGGAGGGAAGTCTGAATGATTAGTCACAACATGAGAGTAGCCCCACCTTCCATGCCTTAATTAAGTGTCCCTCTCAGTGTCTTTCATGCCTTTGTTGTTGACATCGGTTAGTGTTCTAAACCAGTTTTTAACTAGAAAGAAAACACAGCTAAAAACATTCTTTGCACATTATTTCTGGTTTAATTTTTCTGTTGCTTATGTATTAATTACTTAAGAATTAATATAGAGAAATGTAGACTTTTCCCACACACAGAGATAAAAGTAATTATTGTATTTGATTCTTTGACTCCAGGCTATGGTGGCTTGTTATCCAGGCAATGGAACAGGATATGTGCGCCATGTTGATAATCCAAATGGAGATGGAAGATGTGTTACATGTATATATTATCTTAATAAGGACTGGGATGCCAAGGTATGCAATAATTTCTTTCTAAAACGTTTTTCACATACATACATATATATATAGGTATATATACACACTGCTACAGGTTTTTGTTTATGTCCTTATTTCTGTGCCTTGGTAGAGTTTTTACATTATATTAACGGTGGGTATCCTTTGCCTCCCTAATTCTATTGTTAGTGAGAGCAGATAGAGATGAAGCATTTCTTTTCAAGGTTTTGAATAATGCCAGCAGGACCTTCTTGACAGTAAGGTTGAAGGAAAGTGGTAAATGCCCCCCTATACACAAAGAGAAATTAAAGGCAATTTCATATATTCTTAATTTAATTTTTCCTTATATTCCTGTTAAATCTTGAGTTTACTATTTGTGCAACTAGATTCCTTATTTGAGTATGCTTATAAAAAGAAAGATGCTGTAGCCTGGGAGCATTTTCAAATAAGCCAAGTGTTACAGTCATTGCTACATCAGTATAGTTCAAAGCAGCACAAGTCTTGTATCACTGTAGATACAGGGTATAGAACAGATTTATACCACAGTTCTAGTGGTCTAATAAATTACTACTAGTGGCTATGATAAAGTGAATTTGTAATAAGGATTTTCCTAGTGGTTCAAAGGGACTAGGTAGATTTGAAGAATAGATGTAGCTGAGTGTGGCAGTATTGAGACCATGAAAGAATAATGCAAAGACAGCTTTGCTAATTCTCTGATTTCTCTGCCATTAATGATTAAGTTTATTCTCATAGTGTATGGGGGGGAAAAAAAAGATAGAACTACTGATGCTTCATTGTACTTAGGGAGTAGCACGTGGAGGAGCACATAGGAGCAGTCAGATTCTGTGCATTGCATGCACCAGATATGGATAACACAGATTGCAGATGAGAGGTTTTTTTTTTCTTTTTTCCCCTCATAACATACCTGCATAAAACTGGTAGATCAGAAAGCTGAGTCAAATGGATGCACTTCAAGCTTTCTGTTTCCAACGTGCTCTTTGACACGTTGTAGGATTCAAATTGAATCCTACAATTAGAAAATACTTTCTTTTGCCGTGATAGCATCTTTGCTTATAAGCATACTGTTTGTACTGAACATCTTAAAATGCAGCTTTGGGGCATTTTCAGTTGATTTATGGTTTCTCGCTTGGAAAAAATGAGTGAATACATACCAGAGTGTAGAACTCAAGCAAATTGCATTTTCACAATAATTGTGAAGAATTTGCTAGCCGGATATTTAATTTATGAGCAAAGGCATTAATTTCCTGCAAAATCTATTTTAAATTACAAATTAATACACTACCAAGTGTATTTCTTACTGAAGAAAGAAGCTCAAACTTTCTTTAGGAGAAGAAGTGGATCTAAATTATCACTTGTTTGCTGATTTAGATCACAGATGCCCTGTTATTTATATCGATTTGCCTTGTTAGTACTTGCACTATCATGTCTGTTATGACATGAAGGTCTATGGTGGCCATCTGTTGTTAGATTTAACAACATGAACACCATCAGTAGGAAGAAGTTGATGTCACTTAAGTATAATTAACCCCACCTGCTTGTGCTTATTTCTAGACATACATAGGTAGGTTCAACTGTTTTCAAAACCTGGAAGAGATCTGAATTGACCATGACTAGCATGGATTCAAGCTTTAGTTTGAAGTTTCGTACTCTTTCCTTACTTTAATTGCACATAAACTTGTGCTGCAGTTAAATGAAATAATTTCTTTAATAGGAAGGGTGAAACTCAGATGTGAAATGTTTCTCCTGTCTATACTGGGGTGTTTTTAGCCACCTGTGTAATATCAGTCAGTCTTGCACAGTTTTTTTTTTGTTTTGCTGATAGGTAATGCATCAAAAAAACCCCTCATCTAAGCTCACAGCTTTTACTTAAACATGGATGCACATTTAATATTTGCAAGCATTCTGAAATCACTCAGTAAAAAATGTGTTAAACATTTTGTTAAATGAAATGTGTTGCCAGAAAAGCCATAGATTCATAATTTCTGTAGCACCTGATAAAGGCTTTTGTTTCAGTTCCAAGTGTCTGAAATATGTTCAAATGTGATATTCAGTACTTTTAAATACAATGAGACATCGTTCTCAAGCATTGCTTGAAAATATTTCATTTGTAGGTAAGTGGAGGCATCCTTCGGATATTTCCAGAAGGTAAAGCCCAATTTGCTGATATTGAACCCAAATTTGATAGACTGCTATTCTTCTGGTCTGATCGCCGCAACCCTCATGAAGTACAGCCAGCATTTGCTACAAGGTAGGAATGATGGACTCTCTACTGCATGATGCCTGTCTTAGCAAGAAATGAGAAATTAGTGGCATTATGATTTATGACCTGACAAAAAGGAGAGTTGTTTCTGCTAATGGATGATTAGGCTTCCCCGTGTTTGTAGTGATGCCTGAGCTCTTATTTTGGAGAAAACCTCCCGAGTGAGTCGGTGGGAAGTTTCTGACTGTGTGCTCGGCGGAACTGGGTGGGAGCACACAGAGCCGTAAGCAGATGCCAACTTATCCAAAGGGTGCTGTCTTCATTATTTCTCTGTAGTGGCTTTAAACTCTTCTCCCTTCCTTTGTCCTTAGCACCCTACTGTGTTACTGGAAGATAGACTGGGTACTTCAGTTTAACGTTCCCTCTTGTTGGGAGGGAGCTGTCAGAAAATAGTAATTTTCAAACTAAGCTGCCGCATTCTAGTTTGGGAATTCAGTGAGGGTTGTGGAACAGAAACAACCATTGATACACAAATATTTTTCTGGAGTATTAGAGGAGTTGCTCCCAGTCTGAAGCACGGGGGGAACTTGATCTCTCTTTTGTCCCTCAGTGCAGGGCAGTGGTTGATGCTAAAGGTACCCACATTCACTGCCCCCACATTATAAGTGACATTTCCAGATAGTGGTGATAGGTAAATCATTTGAGTCATTGATCCAGACTTCCTGTTGCCCGTGTTCTAATGTGTTTGGATGGCCAGAGCACTGAACATTGACTGGAGCTGTGAGATAACACAACTACCTTTGCAAGAAGTAACTTGAAACTGCCTTCAGCGCATCCTCTTGCAGCTTTTCCAGAAGCTGTACCACTTTTCCCTCCCCCTTTCTGCTCCCAGAAGAGTCAGAGGGTGAAATGCCATTTACTAAAGCTCCTTAAAGTCTTTTCTCAATAGCTGGCATTTTGTATTTAAATCCTCTACGAGCAGTGGAAAACCAGAGGAGCCATGTAAGAAGGGGTAGTTAATTGTCCCTTGTGGCAAATGTCTAAAAAAGATGATCCTGCAGTGTGACTCAGTGATGAACTTGACCTAGTAAAAAGATGAGGTCACAGGGCAAGGTGGTGTGGACAGAGACTTTATTCTGGACAAGAACCATAATAGCAACTCATTAGGAAAAAGAGTGTAAACTTAGAGCATCAGTGTCACCCTTTCAATGACTTTTCAGATAATACCTACTAGGAGGTAAAAAAACCAAATCAATTGCTTTATGAAAACTTTCTTCTGTCACACTGCGGAAGTATCATCTAATTTAGGTTGTGTTTCATGTCAAGTGCTTCACTGGTATTTTCTTTCATAGTTCAGGAGTTCTTTTTTCTTCTGTTTCCTTAGGTACGCAATAACAGTGTGGTATTTTGATGCAGATGAAAGAGCACGAGCTAAAGTAAAATATCTAACAGGTAAGTTCTTCTTAATATCATTGTTATTTTTTTGTGGCAGAGTAGCTAAGTCTGGCCTTGTCTCCTTAGACCACCCTCTGCAGAAAAAGAGAGAGAAAGCGGTGTAACTCAAGAGTCAGGTTTTACAGGGAAGGTGACCCAGGGATTGAACTCCTGGGCAGTGATTCATGAAATCCAGGTCAATGCCTGTCCTGCTCACTCTTCCTCTGAGACCTGAGGCTCCTCAGTACTTTTACATGGGGAATACAGCTTCTCCCTCCTCTTGTCTCCCTAACATATGTGGAGGATAAATACACTGGAGACTGTAAGGCACTGCCGAACTGCGAGCTCTGGAAATAGTTTTGATTGAATACAGGGATTCAGCAAGTGAATACAACTTTACCTGACTAAAATTGTTGTATTGGAAAAACAAAAGCCTAAAATTAAAATCCGTAATCAAAGAATGAACTTACTTCCTTCATTTCCAATTTCACCTATGTGGCATCCGTTTTCCTTCTCTGGCTTCTCCCCCAAGAGGAAGTTGATCTAATTTTCCTGTTCAAATTAGCATTATAAGGAGAAATGGCCTAGGACTTCTGTCATGCTTGTAATTGCCATCACAATTTTGTGATTGTTACAGTAGTTTAAAAATACACCCAAATCAGGTGTACTTCAAATGCACATGTGCACGAACACGGTTTTGTCAAGAGCTCTGAAACCAGTGACGTTGAAGACGTGTGCCAGTCATTTCCAACTGAGACGTCCATTCACTGCTGTTAGGTGTCTGGAGCTCCTAAGCAGCCCCAGAGGTGTGCTCAGTTCAGTTCAGTCCCTCCTGGTGCTCTTGGTGACCAGTGCAGCTCCTGACTGGCCTTCGAAGGGAGCCCCTCATCTCCGGCCGGGCAGGCTGTCCCACTGCTTGGTGGCACGTGCTTGGCAAGGCACAGTGACTTCCCAGGCAATCAGGACTGCCGGATAACGCCTGCCTGGTCTCCACAGGAAGCGTGTCTGTCTCTAAGCCTGCCTTCATGTCACAGGTGTGCAACTCTGTAGCTCCTGGAGTCAGCCTTGCTGGATCAGAGCTGTTTTGTTGCCTCTGCACAGCTTCACCTGCTGCCCTTTCAGAGAGAGTGCAGAGAAATGGTTGGTGGGGCTTAAGCCTGAGGTGAAGGTGCTCCCCCCTCTGCCCTCCTCCCTCTCCGGGGTCCCCCTAAACTGCAGGCACTTAAGGAAGGAAGGCTGGGTTGTTTAAATTTCACAGAATCAGGTTGGAAAAGACCTCTGAGATCATCAATTCCAACCTATGACTGAACACCGCCCTGTCAACTAGACCATGGCACTGAGGTGGTGCCACTGGAGATGGTGACTCCACCACCTCCCTTTGCAGCTCATTCCAATGTTTAATCACCCTTTCTGTGAAGAAATTCCTCCTCCTTCAGTATCGGTTTGCTCTGTAATTGGTTTATATTACCATATTGTTGTGGTTTCAGTTTTCATTTGCAATTAAAATTGCATTCTTTGCTTTGTATCTGCAGCAAGAATTGTGCAAGATGCAATTTATTTTCTGCTGACGATAATATATGGAATTATAGAATAAAATGTCCTAAAATAGAAAACTATTCATTTTTTGGATAAGTGTCAGTCTAACTAAAGCCATGCAGAACATGTGTGAGTTTTTCTTGCTAATGGGATATTGTGTTTTTATAGTAAAACTTTATTCTGGAAGGTGATGTAGCTTGTTAGACTGTACTTTGATAAATGCTAAAAAATACCATTTTCCTTTTCATATTTTTGCAGGTGAAAAAGGTGTGAGGGTTGAACTTAATAAACCTTCTGACTCAGTTGGGAAAGACGTTTTATAAGCCTTTGATCTAGCAACTCCCCTTGCTATTCTCCCTGATAAATCTTGATGCTATCTATTAACTTTTGAATGTGAATAACAAGATAAAGGAAAATCGACAACGAACCAACATCTTAATACGGAAGCAAACAGCGTTTCAATGTTGCATCAAAAAGAAGGTTCTTTGACTGCTGAAGCATTGTACTATGTGATTGTGACTCCAGGCCTGTGACTGCTTATGTGAAGAAGATAAGCAATCAGTAAAAAACACCATATGCATCTGGACATAAATAAGTGCCCTACATAGAATTTGTCCATCCTTATATTTTGCCAGACCTGTCATCCAGCTGAATCCATTTCATCTCTCCCTTTTTTTATATGGTAAAAGTTTGAATTTTGGGTAATTTTTGTATGACCAGGTACAGTTTATCAAAATTGAGTCTTAAAAAAAAAGAAAAACTGAAAAAAAAGGAAAAAAATTACAGTATTCTCCAATATAACATGGATCTATTTTTGTAAAACTGTTCATACTGTTCTCCTCTGCCATGAAAGACCTAATTTAATGTAAGGGTTGCCAGTAACTGATAATCACTTTAATTTTCTTTACACCTTAAGTCAGAAAAGGAGCACTTTAATTACCAGCTAAAAATCTGATTGTTTTATATCATATCTCACACTAATCTTAACTTTTAAAGATTGCTGCTGTATTGTTTTTTTTTTTTTTTTGACTATGTTCTCTTGAACCTTATTAACAGAAGCAAATCAGTATCTCGCTATTAGTAACATTCAGTTTGTGGTTTTGTATGTTGAATCCACAGAGGGGAAGTTTCTGTCTCTTTTCTTTTTTCTTTGGTTTCTTTTTTTTATTTTGGAGGGGGGGATGTTTGGTTGTTTTTTTATTTTTTTAAGTGACTGGCACTAAGTGAACTTGACACTATCGGTTGCTGTCATTGGCTTTGGGGACCTGGTAAATACCATCAAGTTACAAGAATATACAAGGGCTTTCCTAGGCTATTAGAGGTACCCAGAACCTCCTTACTTACTTGACAGAAATTTTTGAGCTTTCTCCCTTTTCTAAAAAATACTTGCCACCCCCCTTTCCTTTGTATATAAGTTAATAGAATATCTAAAATTCACTTTTTAAAATTTCCTTTTCAAATGTTGGTGTCCCATGCAGTCTGTAAGTTGACACCTTGGTCTATTATATAGTATCAAGGAGGTGGTCAGCACACTGAAGCTGAAGTGCATCACTCTGTAGGCTCCTTGTGCAATAATACATCTTTAAATTTTCACTGTTGCTGAAGGATTTCCCCAGAAAGGCACTGCCCTTTGATCAATACTGAGGTATATATTTAGTAAGAAAATGTTTGCTTTCTTTTACATTGTTTTTATTTTATCAAGGAGATGGGACATCGCAGAATAAAAGTGAGATGTGCAGAAACTTTGATATTCTTATTTTTAAGAAATGGATATTTTGGACACAGATTTTTTTTTTCTTCTTCTTCTTCTTTCCTTTTTTTTCCTGAGCTTTAAAAGCTTGAGAAAACAAAAGCAAACCTATCAAAGACAGCATTCATATTTACAGGAGTTTGGGGGTTGTTCACCTTACCCACTGCAGTTTTCTATCTGTCCCTTACTTCCTTACTTAGCCAAAACAATGTGAGTGTACAGAAATATTTCTGTATATATTACAACTTGTGACAATTTTAGCATCTGTATAGTTTGTATTCAATTAGAGACCTTTTCTATGGAAAGCTCAGTAATTTTTTATTAAAAACATTACTATTGTTCATGTAAAACATGAAAAAGCTAATTGTTTAGTAACAAACTGACAGAAGGGGGAAAAAATCAGTATTGGTATATCATTTAGGAGAACCAACAGAAATCCCAGTTTTGTTTTGATTTCACTTTTCCCTTTTTTAGTAAGTTCTTGCCCTGTACAGTTCTCTTCCTCTTTCCTCTTTTCTTCCCAGTAAAACAGACAGGATACCTTTACTGTAAGTGCCTCTGCCAACCTGGCCAAGGAGTGCAAATCTTCATTACTGTCTGGTCTGCAGTGCATTTAGGCTACCAATGAAACAAGCAAAAAAGTCACCTCTTCTACTTCATCTTCATTAGTACTACTTTAACAGAAGTTTGGTTTTGTTTTAGAAATGTAAGCATAAGCCTTTAAACTCATTTCAGTCCCTCTGTAATTCAAACTGCTGCAGTTAAACAGCGTATCAAATTCTAATCACACTGTAGGTTTGTGCTTGCCAGACAGGTTTAAAAAGTGCTTAATTTTTCACTCCATGTAAGTCATTACAACAGGGTCAACAAATCAGGTCAGCCATTTCTTCCATGTCTTTCAGAAACTGTTCATTTCATGTCGGTTGAATATTCAGTCTTGAGCATCACCAAGCAGGTCCTTGTTTGAAAACTATTTTTTAAACTGTCTTATGATCTGTATGTGTCTAGTCCTGGTTAAAAATAAAGCTTCATAATGCTATTTTTATTCATGATGTTAGCTGGCTGTGAAATATGAGACCTTTATCTATAGCAGGCAAAGAAATTCAGGATTCATTTACAGGTTGCCTATAAAGTTGTGTAATTTCAAAAGCAGTGTTCATTATGAAAGAGCTCTCAAGTTGCTTGTAAAGCTAATCTAATTAAAAAAAGATGATGTATAAAGGTTCTTGAAAACTATGTGGTTATTTGTAATCTTTGTAATTTTTAAAACTGCTCTGTAGCAACTAACTTATAAATGCTCCCTGATACAGGGGGTATGCGGCATTGTGGTGGTTTTGTTGTGGGTGTTTGGTTGGGATTTTTGTATTTGGTTTTTTTTTTTTGTTGTGGTGGCTTTTTTGTCTTTTGGTTTTTTTAGTCAGAGATGTTTCTCCTCTGGAGAAGGATCTGGGACTTTTTTTGTTTAGACTGCCTACAGTTACTTGGGTGTGGTGACCATTTTCCTGATGATTTCCCCCCTCAAAAACAGGATGATTTTTAGGCTTTCTGAAGAGTGATAATGATGTAGAGTCAGCTCTTGTTTTTTCACCATTTTTGACAGGTATGTGGGGTACAAAATGAAAGTCACATTCAAACAGGATTTGTAGGCTTTAATGGGATCTCCTCAGTTTTACATGGCTCCCAATGAATTATGTGCCCTTGAGAGATGACAGAGGAATGGTAGAGTCTGCAGGTGCAAACCTGTATGAGATACCACACAATATTCCTCCACTTCTGATGAGCTTTGTAATGACTGTATGGTAATCGAGGAAGCATCTGGCTGGCTGTGCTTCTGACATCACTCTAGCTTTTGTGAAGCCCCCTGCATGTGCTTGTCTGTCTTCTGCTGGTTCAGGAAGAGTCACCTGGATCTTCAGATGAGTCTCCAGCATTAGTGCACCTTTCATGGCACTTGGGTGCCAGTTGTGCTCGTTTCTGCTCTAAGGTGATGGTTCTTGATGATATTTTTAGGTTGAAACCCAAGTGTAGCAGCACTGAAATGGTGGCAAAGTGCTTTGAAATTTTTCCATGTTCAGTGCTGTGTAACTTCTTACAAGTTCTCTTGAAAGCACCTCTTCTCCATCCTCGTTTTACATTGAACAAGGAGGAAGCCTTTCTTGCAATCATCCTGTGTAGACCTGGCTTGGGTTTTATTTTGGTTTTTTAATTATCACATTGTTGAGCACAATATGCAGGGGGATTGTTTTGCATAGTAAAATCAAACACTGCGCCAGGGAAAATGAAGTGTTTCTCTTGGGTGTTTCTCAGAAAAGACACTTGCAGGTCTGAGATCTGACAGCCTGTATCATATGTAAAACATCTGGCTGTGCTGACCACTTCAAGGTCAGTTGTGGAAGGACCACATCTCCATCACACTGGTAAGTACTGCCAGACTGAAAAGTACCGTTTCTGTGCATGCTGAATGCTTTGAAGAAGAGGGTAGAATGCCAGGTGACAATAGCGAGCTCAAAGTCTCAAAACTCCAGGAATCTAGCATTTGTACCTTGCCTGCAGGCATGCGGATAGCTGCATGCCCTTGCAAATACCTGGTGGGAGTTTGAGTACTGAGCAGCAAAGACTTTGAAGAAATTCATGGGTCTAAGCTGGATTTGGATCTCACCTGCTTTTTGGAGGGAATGGGGGTAGAAGTATGGATTTCTGGGTCTCCCATTGTCAGCCTTTTTTTTCTTTTTTCACATGTAAAGCTTGAATGTAAGTAATTACAGCACATGTACCAAAGTCTGTTTGTACAGGAGCTGTGTTCGCTCTGGAACATCTGGTGCATCAGAGTTGCTTGATCCTGTATGTTAGGGGTGGATAGCAGCTGACAGAAGCAGGTTTCCAGGTCCTCCTACCGGTCAAAACCAGTTCCAGAGAATGTGCGCTGTTGACTTTTACTACCACTTGCTGAGTTTCATCAAGCTTTTCCCGATGGCTTTGAAGTTGAGTGGATATACAGAACATTCATCCCTTTCATGAAATACAAAAAAAAAAAAAACCCAAACTCATAGCTCCCAAATGTGTTGGCTCTAAAAGTGGAAGGGACAGATGAGATGTAAATTGCCAACCTGTTGGGGATAGACGCAAATCCTTAGCAGGACAGGGAGGAAGTCATGAAGTACATAGGAATGGTAAAGTAGGATGGGAAGAGACTGGCACATGAGACCGAGATAAAACACATTGGGTGGGTATGAGGAATAGGGGACATGGCAATTGAAAATATACTGTAGGTGTGTGCTTTGGGAGGAACATGAACTGTGGGGAAAAAGATGCACAATGTGTTTGTCTCAGAAAAGACAGTTGTTGATGCATCCCATCCATCCTTTTCTTCATGGATGTGTGTTGCAAACAAACATATTTTTATCTCTGGAGATGAGATGGGCATAACTTTACTTGAACTAGGAGTTGGTTTCCTTGTCTGTATTCCAATAATAAGTTCTTGGACTTTCCCCTTATTAAATATGCATCTTGGGATTAAACTTTTATTGGGAAGAGTTTATGGGGTCTTCTGGAGAATTTACTGTAACTACCTTTGTGTATGATGTGGCGATAAATGCTGGAGGAGGTGACTGGCTCATTTAGCCTCTAAGGCCCGTACTATTCTTTTCACAGGCATGCCTTCCACAGAGTGAGAGGGATGTAAAACGCAGAGATGGGCTAACAGCTTGCCAGGATCACACCTTGGCAAACTGTGACACAAGGCACGCTGCTTCAGGGCAGTGTCTGAACTGAAACCCATTATCTCTTTAAAATACTGTTGGAGACGGGAAGTAAAATTTCACCTCTGAATATTCTGAGTATCCAGTGCTCCTTGTGGGCCTGTCTGTCTGTGTCAGTGTGGTTTGCCAGGGTGGAACCAGTTCCTCCCCTGGGTTTGTTTCAAGGCCTGATGTGGTTCTATTCTATTTTTGTTTTGAAATAAAAGATGAAGCCAGCATAACTAAAATGTAGAGATTTGACTCCTACTCACAAATTAAAAGCCTAGTGCCTGAATATTATATTGGGTTGTGAGCTGGTATTTTACTACCTAAAGAAAGCAAGGGTCAACCGAAAAGCCAAGGAAAAAACTATCAAAATGTCTGAAGGCGAGTCACTTTGGTTGTAAATGTGTCTTGCTTATGCTACTGCATGTAAGCAAGCTTTATAAATCTATTAAAATATTTTTTAATAAGATTGTGTTATAGCAGAAGACATAGTGGCAGCTCTAAGAAGCAGAAGGAAACTAGAATTTTGGAGCTGGATTAATTGCTGTTGGAATCCTGAAACATTTTCATGCAGTAAGATAGGAGTGAATGTGTCAAAAAAACCCCAACCAACCACAAAGGAAACAAACTAAATGCCACCACCCCTAGATCTGAAAAGTACAGTCTTGGTGAGTGCTGTACCTTGAGTTACCACAGCCAAAATATACTTCAGAACTGGTTTTATAGGAGCACTTGGGAGCATCTTTGGACATCAAGGAGATTATTTCTTCAGGGAAAATGTGATTGTGGACACCAGTAATGTTTGCCAAAGGGCTATGGGTAATAACAATCTGTTTTCTGAGATTAGAGTTCTGTTTATGGTGTTCCCGATAGCAAAGAGCAAAGTTTGAGCTGTCACATTAGGCATATTTATTTTCCCTTCACTTCCCCTTCCCCAGCCATGACATAATAGTGAGTAATGGGGTGCTGGGTACGTGTTCTGCACAGTCATGTTTTAATTTTAATGAACAAGCAGAAACTGTAGAACGTTAACTTTCTTCAATCCTAAATATTTCTTGTATCTAGAAGAACTCCTGAAGGAGTGTAGGTAGCAATTTCTAAACTTCTTTGACTTTTATTTTTCCCACCTGCACTATAAGAACATTTTAGATGTTTGTGGGATTGGTTTTTCTTAAAAAACCCTTTATTTAAAACAGGGCATTAGGAAATGACTGTATCTAGCTGAGAGCTTCTGCAACTTCACAGCCATGCAACATTATGCAATGAGATGAGGAGGGAGGGCACGTACTTTCAGATAAACCCAAGGCTTGTACAAATCCAAGAGGGCAGGCATGGAGCAGGGGGCCACCTGTGGCCAGGGTGTGACTGGGGCACCAGAGCGGGATGCAGAAATGGTTCAGGCTCCTGCTCATGGGGCTGGCTGGAAGAGAGAGCAAGTGGGGTCCCTCTGTGTTGCAGCCAGGACAAGGCTTTGCCTCAAAGCAGAAAAACATGTTCTTTGTGTCCCAGAGGTGACAGAGACACGCTGCTCTCTTACAGGGGGAGGTTGCTGTGCAGCACAAAAACCCACCGGGGCAGGGATGGAGGAGCAGGGGAAGTAGGAACACAGTGGTCACACCTCCATTGCTTACAGTAGGTTTGAAATTTTGCTCAAGTTTCCTCATGTGAAAGTGCCTGGAGAGCAGCAGCTCTGCTTCCATCTTGCCCTTGCCATTTCTGCTCCCACGTGTGTGTGGGGGCCTCTCTGGCCCCTTGCTGCCCCTGTGCTTTTGCATCCTTCCACAGCTCCCCAAGCACTGTCCCACCTGCTGTCGGCTGAGGTGTGGGCCCTTCTCTTCTGTTGCATCCCTTGAGTGGGGGTGGGATTAAATTGTAACATATTTGGCTGAGGAAAACATTTGGGGGTTTTTTTTTGTGAGATGACAGCTGGTCACGGCCTGGTGGTTGCCCTTCCAGGTGGTCAGGTGCTACCCAAGCTCTTGGCTGAGGGCTGTACGAAATGCCTGAGAACAGTGGCTACCAAGTCATGGCTGGCAGCACAGCCTCTGGCTGGCGCTGCTGCCTGCCCTGGGTTGGTGCTGCCTGACAAAAGCTCCGTGTGCCAAGCTGCTGACATCTCTGGGAGGCCAGCTAACCTTGGACTGCTGAGGGTGCTCCTTCTCCTTTGCAGAGGTGCTGAGGCTGTGCCCAACACAGCTGAACCGTGGCAGTTCATGGGACATACTCTTCCCCTGGCACTGCACTCAGAGTATCTTAACCATGCAACAACCCCCCAGCAGCAGCTTCACACCAGGCTTGGGGAGTCTTTCTGCTGAAGAGGGGTAGAGAGAAGGAGGCTGAATACTGTTGCAGGTTTCATGGACAGCACGTCTACTTGTCTGTCTCCTAAAAATGATGTCACTTCAACACAAATCCACAGCCACAGGTGAAAACACGCTGAGGGCTGGGATCAACCCATCCTGTAACAACTCACAGCTGAGTGAGGGTGCTTGCCCAACAGCAGAAGCCTCCTATCCCTCTCCTCTTCCTGAAGAAGTTAAGGCAGTGTTTCCCTCCATACCTGCTGCAGGGTGCGCATGGCCTGACTGCAACCTCTGCATGGTTCAGTGCCTGCATGGCTGAGGGTGCAAGGCATGGGTTTAGGCTGGGAGTGTGCTCCTGCATAATTGTCTTGGAGGAGATAACATTTCTGGGACCTCTACAGGGATTAAAAGGAAGGTGGCATTAAGGCAACAACTTTTCAGTGTTTTCCTCAGAACTGAGGGCTCCTCATTCCTTCAGGGGGTGCTTGTGTTTGATGCTTGTGTCCATAATCTCTTGCAAACAGCTCCAAAGTGATGGCATTGCTTACCACTTGGGATGTGTGTCTGCTTCAGCAACACTGCAGTTCATGGTCCAAGCATAAGCCCAAATATTAGCAGTGAGACTTCTTGGCAGAATTGTCTTAACTCCGCCAATTTGCCTCGGAAATGCTGCCTGATAGTTGGAATACACAGGGTTTTGCAGTGCCTGAAACACCTCCTGTTTCCTCTTATGGGATGCTTTTCTGGCATTCTAAATCTCTTCTAGGTACATTCAAAGTTAATTAAGTCTGAGTTTTAATTCATGCTGTCTGCAGGGCTGATAATCCTCTCCCCCAGGGTGACTTGGTGAGGATTCAGCAATTAGGCTTGGGAGGGCAGAGCTTCCTTGTACCTGTCCTTGTGTCATGGCACGTACCCAGCTCCTGCCTGAAGTCCCCCAGTCTCTGATGCATGTGACAGGAGACCATGGTCTGGGTGGTGGCAGTGATGAGAGCTGCCCATGCCAAACCTTGCAGTGAGAGGAAGAAATGCACAGCTGGGAATCAGCTGATGGTTAGAGATGGTGTGAGCACCTCTGGCCTGTGCCAGGGCGAGGGCAATCAGGTGGACCTTAATTGCCTGCAGCTGTAATTTCAATTTGACCTGAAGTGCTCCTGGGGTTGTTAGGCAGAAACCCAGGGTTGTTGAGGTGGGAAGGGGCTCCTGGAGGTGGTCTGGTCCCAGCTCCCCTGCCCTTAAACAAGGTCAACCAGATCTGGCTGCCTAAGACCATGCCCAGTTCGGATTTGAGTATCTTCAAGGATGGAGACTCCACAACCTCTGCAGGAAACCTGTTCCCGTGTTCAGCCACCCCTGCTGAAACAAAATTTCTTCTTTAAATTAAATTTCCCGTGTAGGTACTGCTAAATGTAAATGAAAGGAAGAACCCAAAGGATTCTTAGCAGCATATCCTGGAAAAGACGGCAGATTTAAGACTGAAGTTCCTTCCTTGCAGCCATCCGTACTCCACCTGGTGCAGATGCCATCCTCTCTGAAGCCCCTGGGATGCTGACTTATCCTCAGGATGACTCTTCCCTTTGGATGTGTTTTTGTTTGCCATCTGCCGGAACAGCACAGGTCCGTGCCGTGTCCTTCCAGAGCCGTTTTACCTGGAGCAGCCCGTGCCCGGTGGGGTGGTCCTGACACAGCAGGGAGCTTTCCTTGCCATTGGTGCTGCAGACAGGCCGTGTCCCACCCTGCACTGGCTGTAGAGGCATCTCCAGGAGGGCACCTTCCAAGCGAGTCGCTTGCACAGCCATTCAGCTTTGTGCCTGCCTGCAAACACAACCCACGCCTTCCCAGTGGATCAAAACCTGCTCACGGATCAGTGGCAGCACACCCACCGAGTGGGTCCTTGGGGAAAGAAAGCAGATCGTTACTGGGATGCTCCAGGGAAGAGACCAGTGTGGGTGGGAAGACAAAGGCGAGGGAGCAAAGCAGTGGGGAGAAAGTGGGGTAAGAGCAGAGAGGCCCTAAGGCCATTCCTGCCGTTGTAAATTGCTTAATGAAGCCACGAGAAGAATTAAAGCCCCCAACTAAACCATGTTCCTACAGCTCATATCCTGTACCAGGCCTTCACTGAGCTCTAGCCCACATCTTGCCCCAGACTTCTTATGCCTCTAGTGACAGATCTCTGAAGAGAAGGTACTTGCAGTAAACACAAAAACTATGATCCAGAGGCTGACACCAGTTAAAGAAAAACAAAGTAATCACTGCTTTTAAATTAAGCAATGGTGAAGCCAAATAATTGACTTGTTGGGTTTTGCCCCTTCAAACATTCTTTGTTATGCAGTTTAGGAAATGTCACATCTAAGACATACTAAGGCAAAAAAGCAGGTGAAATTATGTGAATGATAGGGGATGGATGGAACAGAGACAGGGTGAGCTATTCAGGCCAAGCTGCTGCACCTGCTTAGAAATTTAATCTAGTCTTAAAGCAGCCTGGCCTGGCAGAAGCTAAAAGGAAACAGAGGAATTAAGTCCATGGCCACATCCCATTTTCACACCTGTAGTACACTACCCTTCCCTGGGCCCGTTGCACCCCTCTGGCTCCCTGGCTTAGCCGAGACACAGGAGTTTTGTGTTTTATAAACCCCTCTGACTTCCTAAAACTCTGTCCTGCATCTCTTGCAGAACTGTGTTGATGCCAAATGGTGACAGAAAATTAGCTTTGTCACTGTAATGGATGTAAGCAGTGCAGTATCTGTAACCCACAAAAGAGTGCTTTTGGGGGTTACTCCTGAGCCCTGACCTAGAAGAAGCTACTCTCTCATCTTCCAAGTCTTTCTTGTAGCAAAGTTAAAGAATCACTCATAGAATNNNTGAAATACGAGCCTGCCCATCCTGCACTCTCTGTTCTCTCCCCGCACAGGTTAGAGAGGAAGAAGTAAGAACTCCTTACATGCAAGGAGTGCCACCTAACGGCCTGTTAAAGAGTCCCAGGGCTCCACACAGCCTGGGCTCCTGGCTTTTTTTTTTCCGTACACACGAGTATGTGAAATCACGCACACGTATTTTCACACACAGTGAAATGCAAGTCTCTTTCATGGCCTGTCTGCCCACAAACCACACTTCAAGGATAATTTTATGCAGAGTCTTTATATTCATATTTTTAAAAATAGTTTCCTGAAGCCCAAGACTTCAAGACAGCTGTAGTAATCCAGATGCAAGTAAGAACGTGGGTATTTCAGTTTGGAGTGTAGAATTGCTGAATGCTGGCAATCTGTTAAGGAGCAGCTGCTGGAGACTGGTTTCACTGCTGCCTTCACCATGTCAGGCAGCAACAATGATGCTCGTAGGGGGATGTAGGTCAGGTGTAACCTCACGAGGACACCTGCTCCAACTTTTTAGTGGCCTTTCAATTTAAGGTGACAAAATTCGACAAAAGGCACAGAAATGGTGTTCTAGGACGACCAGACCCAGCAGCAGTGGAGCGAAGTGCTGTGGTGGCAGTTTCTTAACATTCTCCAGCCAGAGTCATCTGCATCATCCCACCAGCACCATGGATTGCTCCAACCACTTAGAAGAGGTGTCCCTCTGGCTTTTTCCTCGGAAACTTCCTGTTGATTCCTTCTTGTTGTTACCCTTCAGTAAAGTGTATCTTACTTTACTTGAAGAGATGCTGTGTGCATGGAAAATGCAAGAGAACTGAGGGGTGCCAGCAGAACACATGAAGAAGAAAGCCCTCACAAGCCATTTAGTCTATTTTACATCCTCCTGCTGCACCAAGGAAAGTTTGAAGTTTGAATAGCTACTTTGCACCTCAGGAATTATTATTCACTTCTTGTCCAGTAATGACTAAGCCCTCTCTAGCCTTTGGTTTTGTACTAGATTATCACCTGGTGCCCTTCATTACACTGGTCCAGAGGCAGGTAGCACAGCCTGTTCCAAATGAACAATATTTCTCTGGTGGTTTTCTTGGAAAATGTTCCTAGAAAGGGGGCTCAGGTAACAGGTCCCTGATTCCACACTCTGAGCAGCACGGCCTGTCCTGCCTGAGGGGGCTGCTTCCACCTAGACGTAAATAGCCTCCTCATCAGCTTATGCACAGGCATTAGGGGTGAACTGGCTGTGAGAATACACTTCTCCCATGTGATCCAGACAGGCCAGGTGAAAACAAAGAGTGGTTGGACTACTGGAGATGCTAAAGAAGAGATGAATGCATATTACTGCTTTTAAAATATGTTACAAAGCAGACTGTTTCTATTGCATCTCTTCTTGCAAGATATTAACACATAGTAGTTGCACTGAGTAGTCCTGAGAAAAGTTCTTCCCACTGCTTCCTCAGAACTCAAGTGTTACGAAAACTTCCTAGATGACATTTCCATAAAGTAAAAAATACTTGCTAACATTTGACCTTCAAGATTTCTTGCCTGATAATCAGTTTCAAGGCAACTGAAGAGCAGTCTCTTATTATCATAATGAAAGAGCCAAGTAACCCCCACTTATGTAGTTTTCTCCTTTGGAACGCCTCTCTGAATCATTTGGTGCAATCCTAGTAGGTCACCACAAAAGGAGATGGCTTTTTCTTTTAGTTTGCAGGACCTTCTGCTAACAAAGTGCATTCACACGCTTGACCCTCTTTCATAGCGCCCTTGCCTCAGAAATCAAGTTTATTAACTCATTTCTCAGATTTCCATTCAGGCAACTTACGCTGCACTTCAGTGAAGCGTGTTTGTTCAAGGCTCACTGACAGCTTGTGTTGTTCCAGGCAGTATTTAAACTCACTCAAGGACAAAGACAACCAACAGAGAAGATTAAATTTCTCACCTTTGACCCAAATTGAGCAGCGTATTTTAAAAACAGACTGGCAGTCATTGTTATCCTTGTGGGTAAGACACTGTATTCAAGCACAACATTTTACAGAAACAGCATTCGTAGTAACACACTCAAACTGAAGGTGGCCATGACCCATCAGTAACAGCCTGCAGTAAGTAGCAACTGCAAAGCCTTCCTCTCTGGATAAAAGACATCCTGGCATGAGAATACTTCCCTGTAAAAACACATATGACAGAGGTGCTGTTTTTCCATAGCTAATCCAGAATTGCTCAATTGTTTGGACAAAGAGCTATTTTAGGATGTGTATATGAGGGACAGATTTGCCTACAGCTTAAGTTCCCCCCTCCCTCAACAGGCTGCACTATTCACTAAATTCCTCATTTTTTTCTGTTTGTCAACACAAATGAACAATTTAGAAGTAAAAGAAGAAAAAATACCCACATGTAACAATACCCACAATCCTTCTCCTTTACTGCCATCTGTCACAGTAGGAAAGACAAACGAGGAAACTGCAGAGAGCAATTGTAATGGAAGTATCTCTCAAAAGTGCTTCATGACGTGAGAGATCCTTTGTGGTGCAACTCTCATCCTCATCTTAAAAACGTAAGATAATACAAATATTTCTTGGTAGTCTTGTCCTTGAAAATGTCAAGTATCACTGGAAGCACTGATAGATGCTGCAGTTTTAAGAAGGAAGTATGAAAAACTAACATAGCAAAGCAAGTTTTACTATCAGTATTTGTAAAATTTTTCACAGAAGTGCAACAGTAGTGAAACTGTTTTAAAAATCAGATGGAGAAAGCAGAAGTTGATGCAATCTGTATTCACCAGCACCTGTTTTACAGGGAAATTTAAGAAGGAAAAGTGTCAATACAGAAAGGCTCTAATAAACAAGACTGTTATGAAATACACAGGTGAACCTTCTGGCAAGTAACACAAAATGGCCAGGCTTAGAGGAAATTTAAACTTCAATAACAATTTATTTAGAGTACGCAAGAACAAAGTAATTTACATTAAACTTCTGTAGTGTCAATATTTTAAAAACTATGAAGCATTTAAAATGAGTTAAGAGAGCAGCAGGAATAATGGTACACACGTACCAACCAGGCTGATACAGCCATTTAAAATTACAGTAACAAGATACGAAACAATTTTGTTTAAAAACTATTTAGATAAAACAATTTTTACGTTTAAGCAAACATATTTACAATCAGTTTTACTGACTGTAAGGAATCAAACTGTTTAATGTTTAACCCGTTAAATACCTTAGTGCAGCAAGAGAACATTTCAGGAAGCTCATAGAAAACACATGTGCCTGGCACTCATAACTTTTCGTGGCACAATGTACTCAACTGACTGGCCTGCTAACCACCAAGCTGGCTGGCTTCCAGAAGCAGCAAAATAAAGACTGCCAGATAATGTCACTTTAATCTTAATTTGTCCTGTCTAGCACTGGAAGTTCAACTGGGAAATCATGAAAGCTTTTATGACATGTCCAGGAACAGTCTTTACCAGTATTCCTAGCAGCATTCCACACAATTTTTACTTACTGGTGTGGGGATACAGAGGTGAGTCATATTTTAAATTCTATTTCAGAACAAGGACACAGGAGTGTAACCATAGCTAAGCAAACCCTGAGCAAATTACCTTTCAAGCAATGTTTCCAACCCTGGTTTATCTTTTTGAGACAGCTTTCTGCTGTTTTATGCAAGACAAGAATCAAGATGTTCATTTATTTTAGATTCCAAAACTTCAGTCTCGCAGACGGGACAACTGACTTTTCTATCCTGCCTCACAGGATTGCTAGGACTTGCAGAGGACTGCGTAAATTCAGCTCTGGTTCTTGTAGTTGTAGTGACATCAGTACCCCCCTTTTTGATGAAATACTTTTCAAAGGCAGTTTTGTCTTCCTTTTTTGGCCATCGCTGCAGTGTATTAACACATTCTAACCTTTTTTTCTCAGATGCACCCTGAGCTGTTGGGGTCTGCTCCAAACAAATTTGTTTTGGTGACCAGTTAGAGGATGGCAGAGCCCTCTTGTCAGCTGGTGAGCCTTGGCTTGATGTCTCTCCAGTAACACGAGCCATCCTAGCAGGCAATCCACAGTCGTTCTCGTCATCTTCTGTACTAGCAGCAGAGGCTTTCGGGAACTCACGCTTTACAGCTGAGCTGATCTTCTCACGGGCACCATTGGTACGAAGAGGAAAGACGCCACTATGGGGTAGTTTTTCCCGTTTTATCTCACTTTTAGGGATTGGTATTGTCCTGACTGCTGAATGATGCAGTGAGCCATGTGCTTCGCTGTTTCCAATGGAGCTGCTGGCATTTGTGTTTTTTTCCGAAAGCACACCATCTCCTCCTCCAAGCCGATATCCCGTTCCACTAAAAGGCGTCAGGTCTTGCATACCGTGCATTTGTGTCTTGCCTGCAAAATCAGATTAAAAATAAGTTAATGACTTTTTCATTAAAAAAGCATGGGCTTAGTATTGGAAGTACTTCACACAGAAAAACCTGCTGCTTGAAAATAGTGCATCAAACGGAACTTTTTGTGAACAGTGCACTGAGGAGCAGTCTAGAAGTGCAAAAACAAACAGGCCCCGCTCTTTGGCTATGTAACAGTAACATCTAAACCAAGCTTACGTAGCGTTTGGTCCATATTTGTTCAAGAAAACGTTTGGACAAAAATCAGTCTGGAAAAGAAAAAAAAAAAAGCCATAAAACACCTTTGTTAGTTGACTTGAAATGTGGAGGTTTTGCTGTCTGAGTTTTCTGCTTGGACTTCTCTGAGAATTTCTCTGGCTCCTTCACTTTCGTGAACGTGCCCCCACATGTCCTTTGATGTTCATCCCACCAGAAGTCATGTGCAGAGGGTGCTCTGTTCATTGAGCGCTTCACATATCCAAAGTAAGGTGCTCTGTTTTGGCAGGGGCCATTGCATCGCCACCAGTGCTGGCGGTACACATTAACCTCATCATGAAAATCGTGATAGATCTAAGTTAAAATAAAAAAAAAAAACAACAAAGAAAACCAAACAGTCACTCAGGAAGTTACAAATTTGATATCACTAGCTCTTTAATGTTTTTTAAAAAAACCTATTTCAATTCAATTCCTTCCACTACTGGTGTGATTTTTATATTAGCAGTTAAAAGAGCTGGACCTGAATAAAATTTGATCAATGTTTACCTACCATTAAAACAAAGCTTTAAAAAGAAAGATAGTATGTGCAGGAATATGTCCTGGTTATCTTGTTTGAACTGCAATAAAATAACTCTGGAAATCTACCTACAACTTCACCTAGAAGACGAACTGTTTAGAATGCATTGCAAACAATACCAGTATTGTATTCTCCTTTCAGCTATTAATTTAATTGATCTTAATAGACACATTATTTTTAAATATTGACATAAATGTCATTACCCTCTGTTGACATAAATCTTGACTGCTCTTCACATGGAGCTCTTCTATCCCTGCTGCCATTAAGCTGTTTCTAGTTTACCACAAAAGCTTAAAAAAAAGTTCTTACAGAGAATATACCTGAAAATTACATGACTAACAACACACCACATCTTCCTCAACCTGTTCCCACCACTGTCCCCAACAAAATAACTACGGAACTGGCATGCACTTGGATGCAAATTTGTATTGGAACCAGCTGTGGAGTGTCTAACACGAACATACCACACTGGGCAACTGAAACACCACATCAGGAAGAAAGCTCTATTACATCGAGTGAAGAGGATTATTCTTACTGTGACATTGGCTCCAGTCAAGAGATTAATGCGCTGCATGTGCTTGCAGAACTCCGGTCCGTGAGACTCACGGTCTTTGTAGTTATGAGTAACAAAGAGCAGGGCATGGATCATTTCATGCAACAGTGTCTGAAATGATGCAACCATTAGATATTTACTGAAAAGCATTGCATTTCCAGTTTCATAATTAAGCTGCAGCTATTTTAGTCCTCTACGTTGATTATGGTACTGATCTTATCTTTGATTATTCACATATTCAGTGGGTGTCATAAAAACATAATACTTTGATCTATCAAACCAAATTACCCCTATCCCCACACCACCAAAACATGCTGGAGAATATCACTTCAATAAGCAGCATTCCAAAAAGGAGAAATAAACCTCAAACTTAAGTCACATCTTTAAAGAGATCATCCCCTACACAACACCCAAAAAGAGCCACTTTTGAGCAAGTTGAAACTACAGCATTTTTGTCCTTAGGCAAACCTGAATGTTCAGCCAGCTGAAAGCAGCAGCTCTGGCAGAGGCCCAAGAAGCAACACAAAGTCATGTTAAGTTATATCCTATATCCTTATTTTCTGCTGTTGGCCCTTTCAAAACTACAGTCCATGTTTGGTTTGAATATTAAAGGATAATTTAGGAGTTAAAAACTTGGGGGGGTTTTTTCTCTTTACAAAGTCAATAAAATAAACAAGTGACTTTAGACTCCTACTTGGAGTTGCCCACTTAGAAACATAAAACTAAAGATTACCGTGATACTGCAACACAAGCCACACTAACATAACAGTAAAGCCACCCCTATTTTATGATCCATAAGTTACTGCACCTAAGAATCCCACTATGAAATCTAAAATGTTTGTATGGAGCAGAGGAGGGGGCAAGCACAATACACTTTACGTGCAGATTCATAAGCCGTGTTTAAATACCTCCACAAGATCCTTCCTTGGCCTTAACTTTAGAAGCGGCTCACTGAGACGAATGGAACACAACCCACTTCTTTCATGATACGAACAGATACCAGCACAGCTGAAAGGAAAAGCAGAAAGAAAATATGAAAATCTATTTGATTCTGCAGCACATGAAGAAAATGGAGAATTTAAGTTAAAATGCCATCCCTTGTAAACACATGCTAGGTCACTCAGAACATGGAAAAAATCACTTTGAGCAGTTACTTGAAAAACTCAGCATCATTAAGCAAAGAAAAAAAATTCCGCAAGTTTCTTAGAGTAGAAAAACCTGTTTTGAAGGCAGAAAAATGCTTCCTTTAGAACTCGAGATGGGACTGAAATATCCAACACAGAGGCTGGTGATTCACAGCAGCAAACACTGACTTAATTGCTGGCTGCTTCAATTTCACTCCCCCCGCCCTCAACTTTCGACTCATACCGAGCCTTCGTATACCTTCGCTTCTGTGTGCAAATCCAGCAAACGCCACTATTTTTGTCTGTGTGTTACTGAGTTAGTCCTCTACCAGTGCAATATCCAACTATTGCCAAATATCTAAAGAATACTGCAACAGCAGAGGATAAGAGGGGGCAGAACTCCAGCCGCCAGCAATTGCATCTGCTGCAGAACTGCAGACTGCACTTCAAAGATTCCCGGTTTTGTTTAACCTCAGATTTCTTCTATATTCCCCTTTCTAGTCTATTCTAGGTCTTTCTAATATATTATTATTGATTCATATTTGCCTTTCTGCCGTGCGGTAGAACTATCATAAAGACTGAGAACCAGAGCAGCAACACGAGTACTTGAGGTTTCCACACACACCGTCTAAATAACTTCTTACATTTTAACATCCCTCCGGCTTGCGTGCACCCCGGGGAAAGCCACTGATGGCTGCCAGGGACGACAGATGCAAGGCAAAGGAGACAACAGCGACCAACTCATGTCCCGCCGTACGGGCTCTGCCAGAGATGCGGGACATCCAAGCGGCCGGGAAGAGAAGCCACGGCACTAGCGGGGCACCGAGAGGAGCAGCACAGAGTGACAAGTGACAGCTCTTCCCCGCCTCCCCGACACTCGCAGCCACAAAAGCGAGGCGACTGTCGGCTGTGGCTCCTGGGGTGCCAGCCCCTTCCCACCGCCCCGACACCGCGCACGCTGCCGGGGCCCGGCGGAGCACGGCGGGCAGCCCCCGAAACACAGGGATCGGCCTCCCCGCCGCCTCCCCGCCCCTGGCGACGACCCCCGCACGAACCCCGGCTCCCGGGACAGGGCAGCCCCGGGAGCAGGGCCGGCGCTCCGCCCCATACCCCCTGGTGCTGCACCTGGTCATGCGGGGGCTCCAGGACACAGTGACCGCCTCCAGCTTCCCCCAGAAGAGCGTCTGGTTGAAGTGCAGGAACAGGGCGTGCACGTCGGGGCTGGGGTCCAGCAGCTCCCACNGAGGGACGAGCGGTACGACGGGAGATCAGGGCGCTTTGCTGCTGCTGCTGCCGCCGCCTTGTCCTGCTCTTCCCACTCCTTCTGCAGCTTGAGCGCCAACAAGAAATCCTCGTCCTCCATCCCGAGCACAGCTCCCGTCCGGCGGCAGCGCCACAACCCGCATCCGCTGCCGCCGCGGCGCACGCGCAGCACCAATGCCGGCGCTGCTGCCGCCGCGTCCTTCCGGAGTGCGCGCGCCGCCAGACTCCTCTCCGCCCCTTCCCTTCCCTCCGCCCCGCCCCGCCCGGCGCGTCCCCCGCGTCACTG
>VXBT01003189.1:834955-863950 GCA_013400235.1 Oriolus oriolus | reverse complement strand
TTCGCGGCGGGGGAGTACGTGAAGCAGCTGTCGCAGCAGTCGGACGGGGACCGGGACCTGCAGGAGCACCGGCAGCGCATCCAGGCGCTGAGCGAGGAGACCGCGCAGAGCCTGAAGCGCAACGTCTACCAAAACTACCGGCAGTTCATCGAGACGGCGCGGGAGATCAGCTACCTGGAGAGCGAGATGTACCAGCTCAGCCACATCCTCACCGAGCAGAAGGGCATCATGGAGGCCGTCACCCAGGCCCTGCTCCTCCAGGCCGACCGGGACGACCCCGCGCTGGGCGCCCGCCCCGCCGCCGCCGCCGACCCCTTCCTGCCTCTGTCGGCCAAGGATGCGGCGGCCAACGAGGAGGGGCGGCAGCGCACTCTCACCACCCTCCTGGAGAAGGTGGAGGGCTGCCGCGACCTTCTGCCCGAGAGCCCTGGCAAGTACCTGGTCTACAACGGCGACCTGGTGGAGTACGATGCCGACCACATGGCGCAGATCCAGCGGGTGCATGCCTTCCTCATGAACGACTGCCTGCTCGTGGCCACTGCCCTGCCCAACCGCCGCGGGGCCTACCGCTACGATGCCCTGTACCCCCTCGACGGGCTGGCCGTGGTCAACGTCAAGGACAACCCGCCCATGAAGGACATGTTCAAGCTGCTCATGTTCCCCGAGAGCCGCATCTTCCAGGCTGAGAACGCCAAGATCAAGAAGGAGTGGCTGGAGGTGCTGGAGGAGACCAAGCGCAACCGTGCCCTCAGCGAGAAGCGGCGCCTGGAGCAGGAGGCCCTGCCCCGGCCCGCCCCAGCGCCCCCCGAATCCACCAACCCCTTCGACGAGGATGAGGACGAAGAGGAGGAGGATGAGCCCTCCGCTGAGGACGAGGTTGTTGACCTCTCCCTTGAGTGGATCCAGGAGCTGCCTGAGGACTTGGACGTCTGCATTGCTCAGCGGGACTTCGAGGGGGCGGTGGACCTCTTGGATAAACTCAACGAGTACCTGGCGGACAAGCCTGTGAGCCAGCCCGTGAAGGAGCTGCGGGCCAAGGTGGACGAGCGGGTCCGGCAGCTTACAGATGTTCTGGTGTTCGAGCTGTCCCCAGACCGCTCGCTGCGAGGAGGGCCGCGGGCCACCCGCCGAGCCGTGTCCCAGCTCATTCGCCTGGGCCAGTCCACCAAGGCCTGCGAGCTGTTCCTGAAGAACCGGGCAGCCGCGGTGCAGACGGCCATCCGGCAGCTGCGCATCGAGGGCGCCACGCTGCTCTACATCCACAAGCTCTGCCATGTCTTCTTCACCAGCCTCCTGGAGACGGCCAGGGAGTTTGAGACGGACTTCGCCGGCAACAACGGCTGCTACTCGGCCTTTGTTGTCTGGGCGCGCTCGTCCTTGAGGATGTTTGTAGATGCCTTCAGTAAGCAAGTATTTGATAGCAAAGAGAGTTTGTCAACTGCGGCAGAGTGTGTCAAGGTAAGAGGGTCCAAAGAGGGAGTTGGTGGGACACAATAGCTGAAACAAAAGGCTTCAAAGCTTTAAATTCTCTTTGCTAACCGTAGTTTAGTTGTTGATTCTTGTGTGGGCCTCCAGAGAGGTTTCCTGCGTTGAAAGGTTAATATTCATTCCAGGTTTGATTGTTTTTTTTCAGTTTAACAGAGGAAAGCCTTAAGATTATAATACATGTCAAGAAAAACCCTGCCTTTATCAGAAAGCAAAATGAGTTTATTCTTAATTTGCCTTTAACTAATAGAAGATCCTAAAATTTACATAAGCTACATCCGAATTATAAGTACTTCAAAACTTCCTCTTTGTTTTTCAAGGCTGTCCTGAACTACATTTTCATATTTTTTTGCAAGACTAACTTTCTCACGTTACGCTTTCTTTCAGCTGCTATTTGGGAGGGAAAAAAAAAGCTTATGTGTGAGTGGGTTATCGTGTAATTTTCCAGAGTGTTTTTGACAGCCAGGGTTTATCTTTCGGTTATTAATTTCTCCTTAATGAGATTCTTAAAGCATGAGAAGTCAGTTTTCTGACAGCAATAAATTTGGTAAATGTCTAAGATGTAAAGGGGGCCTGCACACTAATAACATCCTTTGCTATTCTTTGTTATCAGGTAGCTAAAGAGCACTGCAAGCAGCTGAGCGAGATTGGACTGGATCTCACCTTCATCATTCACGCCCTCCTGGTGAAGGATATCAAAGGTGCTCTACAGAGCTACAAGGATATCATCATCGAGGCCACCAAGCACCGCAACTCTGAGGAGATGTGGAGAAAGATGAACCTGATGACTCCAGAGGCGCTGGGGAAGCTCAGGGAGGAGATGAGGAGCTGTGGGGTGGGCAATTTTGACCAATACACGGGTGATGACTGCTGGGTCAACCTTAGTTACACTGTAGTAGCTTTCACCAAGCAGACTATGGCCTTCTTGGAGGAAGCCTTAAAGCTTTACTTTCCAGAGCTGCATATGGTTCTTCTGGAGAGTCTCGTGGAAATCATCCTGGTGGCTGTCCAGCATGTTGATTACAGTTTACGGTGTGAACAGGACCCTGAGAAGAAAGCATTCATTAGGCAGAATGCCTCTTTCCTATATGAAACTGTCCTTCCTGTTGTGGAAAAAAGATTTGAGGAAGGAGTTGGAAAGCCAGCCAAGCAGCTACAGGATCTGAGAAATGCCTCAAGGTTGATGCGTGTAAATCCGGAAAGTACCACCTCTGTGGTGTGAAGTGAACCTGGCTGCTCCTGTGAGCAGGGTGGCAGCACTTACTGGAAATGTTGTACATTGAATAGATGAACTAAACGGGGGGTTTTGAGTCCCGGAAAGATGCAGAACTCTTAACTGCAGCATTCTAGAAGCTGAAGACTTTGAATCAATGCCTGCAAGCATGCAATGCTTTACTTGGTGGATGGGATGTAGGGAAGTGAGAAGGTGGAGGTCACCTGTCCTTGGAGAGCATATCCTGTACAAAGGGCTTGTGTAGTATTTGTGACTTGGGAAATAACAGTGATGGAAGTTTTGGCCATTTGTTTGTGGAAGTCTTACATATATACAGCATATGGCAGGAAAACATCGATTCTCATCATGTCACTGTAGCAATTCTTTTTTAAGGCAGTGTTCTGGTAGGAGGGGAAGTGCTGAAGCATTCCCAGGCTGTGGTATTCAGTGAGGCACATCCACTATCCAGATGTGACTCAGCACTGCAGAGAAATGACATGGATTTGCACAATGTGATTTGTGTGGTAGCAGTGCAGACTTTTCAGTTTCTTTAACCTTGAGATTATCTTTGTTCATTTCAGAGCCAGACTGAAATGAAAAATGGTTTTAGTATAGGTTCTGGCGTTCGGGTGAAGGGACTTCTTCTGTTTAATAAGCTGGCCTGTCAGCCTAAATTACAGCTGTCTGGACCATTTGTTCCCTTCAAGAGATGTGAGAATAAATTGCTTCCCTTTCTCTTTGTGTTCCTCTTCCATGTTTACTCATGGATCTAATTGGGGTCACGTCCAGTGCGAAGTGTGCGCTGTTGCTTGAGGTGCTGTCACAAATGCATTATGGGCTGTTATCTGCTGGTAGGAGCCATAGTGAAGAGGCAGAAATGCTCTTGAGAGATGCAGGGCAGGGAGAGGGTCTGAAGGGACTGTTTCATTTGGAAGACATGGAATGCTAGTTTTGCTGTACAGAAGCAGCACCTGGTGAAGAGACTGTGAGGCTTTTTGTAAGAGATGTGAACTTTGAATCATACGTTGTCTCCTGCAAGAACTAGCATAATTTCCTGTAATACAGCAATAAGCAAGAACTATCTTTTTTGCAGAAATCACAAGGATTTGGTTGGCAGTTCTAATGTGCATGGGGAAAGTTTATACAAATGCTCTTATGTTTGGATTGAATGGTGTTGGCAGTCTTGTGCAGTGTATGTCTGTGAAAATAAAAGAAGCCAAGTCTTGTGTCAAGGCTGGCTTTGGAAAGCTGTCAGCATCAACTTCTAAGCTGTGCAAACTTCTTCCTCTTTGGTGCAAACTTTTCTTAGTTGTGAGAAAATCATGTTACAGCTAAGGAACCTTGTATTAGTCCCTCAAAAACTGTCCTAAACTGGAATAATTAGGTATTCTATTCCTGTAGTGCTTTCAAAATAAAGCTTTTGCAATTTGTATCATGGTAATGAATGCCTTGTGACTGCCTGAACAAATGAAAGGTATCACCAGTAAAACATTCTGCATAACTATTATACTGAAACTTAATTTCTCCCTGTTTTCACGGTGCTAGTTCAATGCAGTTTTCACTTCAGTGGCTGGATTTTGTTCTCTTGCTCTTTGGATGCCTTTTGAACTGTCAGATTTTGCAAAGCATCCTATTGTTTCTGCTCACTTGCTTTTCCGTGTTTGGGCTTTTTGCTAGTAATTAAAAAAAAAAAGGTAATACAAAATGTTTTTAAAGGGTGACTTCACTCATTGCTCCCAGCTTAAATTGATTTAAAGCCAGTGAAATAGCTCTACTTTTATTTTAGGAGACAGTGAGAGTTAGAACTTGTGTAACATGTTATGTCCGAGAGAGAGGCCTATTGGTGTTGTTTCGGTAGTGAACTGTTTTTGGTATCAGAATCTAGTGAAGTATAGCAAAGTAATATGATCTCTGTCATCTGGTTAAACTGGGCAAAGGTGGCATCCTGATCTGAGAAATACTTTCAAGTGTATTATAAATGAGAGCTCTCTGTGGTGATGGGTTTTTTGGAGGAGAGGGAGAAGAGATGACTTTTTTTTCCTGGGAACACAGGTATATTTCTTTTTTTTATTTTTAACAGCAGAAGAAAGCAGAATAAATGCAGATGAGCCTTATCTTTGTGTGTGTGTGTCTTTGCAAGAGAAGGGTTAGATCTGGAACTCTAGACTGATTATTGTGATGCTGGAGGATTTTGTGCAAGAAGCTGAATTGTAGTTTCCCAATTCCCAAGCCTTCACATAAGGCTGAAACGGAGGAGAGCCCTGTTCATGCTTCTATTGCGAGCTGGTGTAGCACAGCTTACCCTCATCAGAGGATGAAATGTAGAATGTAATTCTGCCACGTGCTCTGTTACGCCTCTGTCACTGAGCCCTTCATCAATCTATTTATGGCACACTGAGCCTACTGATTTTGTCTCTGCTGTCATACATGGAGTAGTGGGCTTGTGTTGATGTTGGTTTTAATGGATCAGGGAATCTGACTTTTCATTTGGGTCATCAAACATCATGTTCATGTGCCTGTCACAATTCAAACAGGTGTGCATTTGTATAAACTGCTGTAAGTGGCATTGATATTTTGTAACTTGTGAATCTATTAAAGTCATAATAAAAGCAAAACAATAACATAAAGAAAATGGTGTGGAATTAAACTAAACACCCTTTTATGTTAATTTAGTTAACAGAGAAAAATCAATGAATGCTGAGTCATGGTTTAGTAAATTTCAGTTTTGGAATGGCACTTCTCTTGTCCTGAGCTGTACACTTGTGGGGGTAGTGTTGTTCACGTTGGGATTTGCAGTAACTGCTGAGTAATACAGTAATAGTTCTCCTGATTTGAGAAAGAACTAATATTGGTTTTTTTGAGACAATTGCATATAAAATCTGGTTTTCTTTAACTGCTGTGACAAAATAGTGTAATTTTTTTTTTTAATTGGATAAATTTATGTATTAGAATTTAATGCAATAACTTTTCTGAACAGTGAAGACCATGTATTAAAACTTTTGGACATATTACACTAGTGGTGTATTTGTTTTGATCATCAGAAGGAGGATGTTGGTTTGAAGTTGGACTTCCAGTGAAGTCAGAGAGCTTCAGGTCAGTCCCTTGTGAAGGAGAGGTGAGCAGCATCCAGCTGCTGGAAGCCAAGTGATGTCCCTTCAGGTACATTCTTACAAAGTCACTCCAGTGAGGTGACGCTGGAAGAAAATGTTTCTGGACACAGGGGAGAGGCTGTACTCTCATCTGATGGGACTTTGGGTGGGTGTGTGATGGATTATCGACACCCAGGCAGCGTCACAGTAAAGGGTTTGTTCAGTTCCAGACTTTTTTGTGTCTGGAGTCCATCCATACTTAACTTGGATGCTGAATGTGTAGTACAGCCCTGTCCCCTCACTAGGTGGAGCTTTGTGCACTGAAACCTCAGCAGGCTGTGAGCAGGCACGGGCATGGAGGCTGTGCTGCCCTGCAGTGTGGCTTGGCAGGTTTTGGGTAGTGTGCTGGGGGGCTGAAGATGCTGCAGAGAATGATCCAGATGTCAGGGTCAACTCTTTTTCATTCCTTGGTAATGGTTGTGTTCTGCATTTTCTAATTCTTGTACTGTTTGTTTTTTAGTTCTCCATGTTTTCCTGAGGTGTTTCTATCCTGTTGGCAGGGGTCCTGCAGAATATCTCACCTTTCTGCCTTCCCTTAAGGTAGGTACCAACATGTGACTTTTGTTCTGCCTGAAAAACACTGCTACACTTCAAGCCCCTGCAGAGATGTGAGAAGTTGCTTGCCCCAGCTGCATTTGTCTGTCTCTTGTAGGATGTTCACATTAGTGACTTCTCAAAGTCAGGTCTGTGTGACCTCTGGTCATTTCACTTCAATATTGGACTGAAATTCTTGTGAAACTTCATGCTTACAGTGCAGCTTTGCACTCCAGCACAGTAACACACAAGGTTCCTACCACCTGTCGTTATAAATTACACACTCTTTATATTCCCTTTGCTGCACAACTGTTACAATTTGGTTGGGTTACCTTTTACTTAAAAATGTTAGTAGTTTTGCAGACTCTTCAGTGTATTTTCTCTTAAGAAAATCAAATCTGGAATGGGGCTTATCTGTCAAGCAGCTCTGTGAGCATAGACATCTTTTTCCTCACAGGTTCAGGAGCTGTGATACGCCTTCAATCCCTGCAAAGCCTGAGGGACAGTGGAGAGAGAAACACTGCAACCTGCAGGGAAAATAGATTTATGTCATTTATAATTTCAAGGGATGTTGACTGGAGTAATAGATCAGAATTTCACTGAGCCACCTTGGACACAGAGTTCTTACCTCTCATGTATTTAGGAAACTTTGCTTATACAGCTTCAGCAGCCTCAACATGCCCTGTAATACAATTCTCAGTTTCAGGGTTACAAGCTGAACTAGATTCTCTGCTACAGATGTGCTCAGTTTGACACAGCAGAAAGTACTGGCAAGGGACCTGGCCTGTGCTGACCACTGAGCATTAGTACCCTTCCCAGGGGTTTACATGGCCGATCAGGGAAGTTTTAAGGCAATTTTAGATCACCCTTTTGTGGCCCTGTGGTATTAATTCTCTCCCCCTCCCCATGCAGTAGCCGCATTCCTTTCGATGAGCGTCCCACTTCCCACCCAAGCGGAAGATAGTGCGGGAGGACGGAATCTGCTCCCCGAATTTCTGGGAGCGAGCTGCGGTGGCGCAGGGCCACCAGCGGGGTTCCCACGGGAGCCGCAGGTTGGTGAGCATCCGCTCGGCGCGGGGAGCACGGGCACCGCCCGCAAGCAGGCGCGACTGCGTTCGATCCGTCCTCACCATGCAAGAGCTAAAAGCAGGTACGAAAGCTGAGAGATTGATCTCTGCGTGACAAGGCAGGAGCTGGGCTCTGAGGCATCGTCTTAGAGTGCCCGAAATGTAATGCGGCCCTCCAGCTGTTGGGAATCTTACTCAGATGTGCTAGTAATGTCTTGGCATGTGATCAGTGAATGCAGTGCACTAGGAAGGTGGACCAGGGAGAAGAGCAGGTAGTGTTAACTTCACTGCTGCTTGGGAAAACCTTGGAGATGCTTGGATTGATGATGTTTTCAAGTTATTGAAAAAAAATTCAAAAGCATACAGCTCTTCATCTAATTGCACCAACATGCACAGTTCTTCCTCTGTCCTCCCAGAAACTGATCCAAACAAAATCAAAAGTCTCATGAAGGTGAGAGAGAGTTAGCTAAATCCATCATGGTGCAAGGCGTGTGAATCTAAACCCCTGCAAACTTGGGCAAAATTAAGATCTGCTCTTCTGACATTTCCCAGACTGATTGGGATGAGGGAAAACTTTGCCTCAGACTCTTCCAGACTTCTGGACTTTGAGTTCTCTGGGCTTTGAGTCATTCCTACTGTTGCTAAAAATCACAGTTCACAGACAACAGTCTGTGCCGGTCGGACTAATGTGTTTGTCTTTGTTTTGTTTTAATTATAGGTTTACAGCACTGCTGCAGTCTGGGGATTCCTGTTATGTTAATTTTTCAAACCCGGTATTCTCAATAGGAAGGAGCCCAGCTCCCAGCCCCAGCTCCTGCAGGATGGGGTTGTCAGGAGAGTACTTGAAGCTCTGCAGAGAATCCTTCCTTTCTCAGGATTCACTGAATTTTTCTCTTAAAATGCAGATTTCTGATAACCAGCTTCTGCTCTGCTTTATTTCCCCCACACTAACAATTGGAAGGACTGTTTGTTTTCCTACTCCACAATATAACTTCTCCTGCAGAGGTGCCAGACTGGCTTTGTGGAGGAAGGATGTCAAGCTGATTGTTGAGTTACAGTCTGTACATCTGTCCGAGCACAATTCAGACTGTTTAACTCCCTGCCTGCTCTTGCCATTGACAAAGTTGGTGGGGAGGAGGGGGATTGGGAGGCTTGCAAAGGAAGACCTGTAATCTTTGTCCCTCTGACTTCCACCCAGCAAGGTGCTTAAACACACACTGAAAACGCCTCCCTGAATTTGGGAAGCCCACTCCTATAGTCAGAGGCAGTTAGATCCTAAATTGCTTTTCACAAGTGGAGGATCAGTAAATTTCTTTTGATATTTGCAAAAACAACTGGCAAAGAAGGGATGGGAGGGTAGCACTAGAGCAA
This sequence comes from Oriolus oriolus, assembly GCA_013400235.1. NCBI lineage: Eukaryota > Metazoa > Chordata > Aves > Passeriformes > Corvidae > Oriolus > Oriolus oriolus. Next base: position 855,131 of record VXBT01003189.1, on the reverse strand, counting down.
CAGCAGCACATGAGCAAACAAAATGTGTGTTTCTGAGACACCTCAGCTCTAGTGTGACAAATGGTGATCCCAAACAAAGCCTGCCCCTTCTTCGGTGGGAGCAGTAGGCTCCATAAATCATCAGTGCTGCAACTTTCCAGGAGGCAGCCATAACAGCGTTGGACATGCTAAAACAAAGTCCCTTCCTCTGACTGGCTGTAGTATGTGACACCATGTTAGGGTGGAGGAAATGCCCTCGGGAAAACTACGGCACTTCAGGAAGGGCGCACATCGAGGCTGGATCACCTGCTGTTCTGAGATGTGGCTCCACCTGAGCCTGACACCAGTGCTGGCTGCCATTGTCCCAGCCTCCTGAAACACACCACCCTCCCTCATTTTACCCAGCTCCAGAACCTCCCGTGGTGAGCATTTTCCTCCTGCTGTCCACTGGCCTGAAACAGGCCTCCTCCCTCCCGGCGGGATTAAGCCCCGTCTTGTTTGCTTGGTGACAAGAGCTGTGTGCAGGGAACAGAAGGCCCCGGTGCCGCCGCCACCCGGCAGCTCCACACCAGATAGCCCCTCTCCTGGTGTGCCTCTAATCAGCCACTATTTTTTGGCATCCACTGAACTTTATTACCATTTAAATAGCCTTTCAGCCCGAGACATCCTGCGGGGTTTCTGCCTCTGCTGCCTCATGCCCTGTGAAATTAATTCCCGTAAGAGCATGTCCTCACAGGAAAATGGTGAGCTCAACCGAGCTGGTTTAGAAACTGTTTTAAACCACACAAATCCTTCTACGGCCCATTAGTTTGGACTGGGGCAGTTTCTAAGTACTTGGCTTGGGGTAAAATATGCTTAGAGTGGAAAGTGTTTATTTCCAACCAAAATTGCCGCACTGAATCCTGCCGTCTGGGGCAATGTTTTTGAGTACTGTGAGCAAATTCCATATTTAACGCAAGCATGTGTTTTCAGGCCTTGAAGATTTAAGGGCCAGACTGCAAATGCCTTTAATCAGGAAGCAATTAATTGCACTGATTTCCTCCTTGCAGCCAGTGTAGCACTCAACCAGGTAACACCCCCTGTGAGGCAGTGGCTCATGCCTGCACACTGCTTTTATTACTGCGTATCTCTGCTAATTAGTGCCTGTTGGATGGTAGGCCAGGTTGCTACAGGGGGTTCAGATAAAAGGTACGATCAGTTAAGACAATCTAAAGATAGCTTTAAGAAGAAAATCAAATGGTTTGCATTCCTGATGAGCTTTTAAAAAAATTATTATTACTATTATTTTTCCTGAAGAAAACTCACAAGAAGGATTGATGCTTTTGATGGAAATAAGGACCTGGTTTTGACTTCAAGGGTTGTTCCAAGTAACTTGCAGTCAAGCACACTCAACTGGAGCTTTTTCCAGAGCACCGTGATGCTCACCCAAGACCAACTCCAAGTAGGAAACACCTAGTTTGTCCCTCTTGCACTCACCTTCACACAAAGGATCACAGTCCTCGTTCTTCCTCAAAAATGACGCTCAGCTTCACTTGGAGAGAAGTGTATGGGGAGCTTGGGGACATGTTTAGCCCTCACTGATAGTCCCCGGGTCAGGACACACACAATATCTCACAAAACAGGAGGGTAGGGCTTAGCTGCCCCTCTGCCCCATGCTCAGGCCAGTGCCATTGTTCCACCTGCTAATGCTGACACAAACCTTGTTCACTCTCTCAAACACAAGCCTCACATCCTTCCCTGTCCTACATGCTGGCTATAAAGAACAAATTCCCTCATTATGCAATTATTATAATTTACTAGCAGAAGCCTTCCTCTCTGCACACACAACTCTTTATGTTTGACTATTATAATTGCATTTTCAAAGTTATAAATAACACGTTAGCCTGGTTTATGTGTTCATGCAAGTCAGGCTATAAACTGGCAGATGAATGAAATTGTCTCCAGAATTCACATTCCTGTCACTTATTCAATTATTTGATCAACGTAATTGCTCAGAGCAAGAGCTAATTGGAAAATGACATGCATTTGCCCTCCCTATAGAGGAGGAGAGGCTTATCAGGTATTTTACTGCTGGCACTTTCATTACTTCCAATATTCTGGAAGAAACGAGGGTTTTAAATGAGCCAGGCCCAAACACACAGGGCTTGTTTTTTAGCCGGATGCTTCTCCATCCTTAAAATAGCTGCAGTATTTTCCAGTGCAAGGGTTTGAACACGCCTGTACTGCAGCACACACAGGTAACTTGGCAGGCATGTACACGAGCTGCAAGCCAAGCTGCCTCCAGGGCTCTGCAGCACAAGATGTGTTCCTGCTCTGTGCATCTGTATTCACGCTGGTGCAGCAGCTATATGTGTTTGGCTCTTTCTGTGACAGACTCCCATCCCCGGGTGCTGATGAGGAGAATACCGGTTGGCTGAGGCTGAAGAGCCTGCCAGGACTAGGAAAGGCAGAAAATGATTTTTTTTTTTGGTGTTGCTGCTGTAGAAAAGACTGTAAATCCCCACCTTGCCAGCTCAAATCCTACATCAAGGTTACAGCTTGAAACATCAATACCTTTCAAATGATTTTTCTGTCCCTCGCCTCGCCCAGATATCCCAGTTAACACTCTGAGTTTGTGCACCTTCTTATTAAATTAAAATCTAAGAAGGGGGTGCTAGAACAGACGGGGTAGAGATAGAAAGAATCAGGAGGTAGGAGACTCAAGTCCTAAAGTGGTCCCTCTTCCCATTCTTAGCTTTAGCATTGTCTGGAGTTGGAACATTTCATTTGTTTAAATAAGAGACAGGCAGGCAATTTTCCAAGCTGTATGGAAGGGGAGGAAGCTCATCTATCAATGCCAACAGTTTGCAGGCCATTGTCTGCAGGCCCTGAGGGTCATCTGTAGGGGAAAGGGAGCTAAGAAAACCAACCCTGTTGCCGGTTGCCTTAAATTTGTGACAGATGGTCTGCAACCTCTGTTGGAAAATATGGGGGTCTGCAAATTAAAAATTGGGTAAAACCCAGTGTGTTTTCCTCCTGCTGTTCATGAGCAGTTCAAGGATTAGGTTTTGCATGCTTGAACAAAGCTCCAGAAGTGGTCCGTGGAGCACGGGAGTGCTGAGAAATGCTGTGCCAGGTCTCACTCCCTGAGGCGTAGCAGTGTTGCTAACACTGCACAAGTGGCACGGGACAGCTCTGGGAAACTCCCTGTACTGCGTGCAGTGTCTGAGGGGCTGGCACTGTGTGTATTTGGTGAGTAGTTAACCAGGTGAGCAATTATTTAGTTCATCCAAGAGGAGATGAAGAAACAAGCGCAGCACAGCCTATTTGTACTTATACCAGGACGTGCCTGATAGTGGAGGTTTTTTAGGGTAGGAAGCGAAAGTATCCAATAAGGAAATAAAAATACCCCTGCCATGCAGTGCTTGTGTGTGCGTCCCAGCTGTCCCTGGGAGAAGGACAGTTAGATTCACTAGGTACCTATAAGGAGAATTTGGTTGTGGTGCTTAGTGGGGTTGCTGTGCAGTTTGGACCAGAGGGATGCTGAGGGCATCAGGTGCCATTCCTGCTCACAGCTCGCGATATGCACAGCCACAGCAAGCTGAAAACAAGGATGATGCCAAGGTTTGGTGGCCCGTGAGTGACGCCATCCAGAGGAAAACTGGCCTCAGAGTGCGGAGCTGTGATCTCTAAGCTGTGGCTAATGGAATAAATCAGTGACTTGATGGTGCCACAGAACACCGCACAAGGGGCATGCAGGCTCCTGTTGCCAGTTCTAGGCACAAAGGGAAAAAAGCCCCACCGAGATCTTGTGGATATCTCTGTGAATTCAGGCTGCTGCTACGGCTGAAGTAGGGCACAGGCGTGCAGAGAAGCGGCCGCTCCAGGGCCAGCAGAGGGAGCCCGCCGCTGCCGCATCCCGGGATCCCCGCTGCGACCCGCGCCCAGCCCAGCCCAGCAGCCCCTCATCCCCCGCCCCGCACCTTTCACAGCCCAGCATCCAGCCCCGCAGAGCCCCCGCACGCCGCTCTGCAGTCCTGCAGCCCCTTCACTCAGCACCCCACAGCTCTCCAGCCCATTTCCCTGGAAGACTCGTACCTCCCCAGCTCGGTGTCCCACCAGTCCCACAACCAAGCACACCGGCAGACCTGCATCCCAATGTCCATTTCTGTAGCCCTGCTAACCCGCAGCCTTAGCACCAAGCCCCAAATTCCCGAATGCCTGAATTTCAGCATCCCCACATCCCAGCAGCCCTGCAGCCCTACAGCCCAGGAGTCGCGCAGTGCCTACCACTAACCACCCGTGCCCACAGCCCATCATCCAGCACAACACCCAAGCTGTACAGCAGCCCCAGAGCGGCACAGCTTTGTAGCTCCGTGTGCCGGCAGCCCCAGAGCCAGCAGCTCGGCCCCACCAGCTCAGATCCCAGCCCAGGGCACACAGCAAGCGCAGCTGGCACAGAGCTGCTGCTCCTGGCCCTAGGCTTTATTGTGGCTGCTGCCCTCAGGGGCAGTGACAACTGTGGCTGTGGAGCTGGCTGTGGTTATACTGGGGATTTTTGCCTGAGGCCCTGCTATGAGCTGCATTGACAGAGGTGCTATTTCATTCCTGGGAGCTGGAAAATTCTTTCTAATGTGATCTTGCCATAGCCTGAGCCTGAGGAGGCAGCTTTACACGTGTGCTGGATGCAGCCAGCGCTACTGATGCACTCCTGGTCCCATCGCTCTGCAGGGCTGGAGGCAGGAGTGCAACATGGGAAAGGCAGACAGCAGCTGCCTCTGCAACTTCTTGGCTCCAATACTACAGCTGGTACTTCACGGTGAGCTTTGCCTCCATCAGCAATAGTCCCTCCCTATGGACACAAACAGACTTTTCTGCGGGATTTTAGCACTGGAAATGAATACTCAAAAACCTGGTGGTTTTGTTACACTGGGACATTCATCCTGCCAACTGTGAATCAACATGATTGCACTTCTGCAATGGAAAAATTCAATAAATATACACAGAAAAATTACCCTCCCCCGGTGTTGGTCTAGTCCTGTCCACTTTGTTGTCCTGCTGAACCTCATGCTAGCAGCTCCTTACAGGAGGGTGGTAGCATGTTCAGTCTGGTGGAGCACTCCTCACCTGGCTGACTTAGAGCAAATCCTTGCTTTACATCCAAAGCCATAGCACAGGTGTGCTGCTGCTCTGTGAACATATTCCAAAGGCAGATGTGGGCTGTCCTAGCTGGAATTTCATCCCATTTTTTATTCAGGCACAAAATATCTGGTTACCATTTTCAGCTGAGAGAAGGTGCTTGAAATGGAAAAAGTCAAGTCACAAAATGGGATAGAAAATGAAGCTGTGGAAAGTATTTGCAGGCAAACAATAAAAATGCGGTTTGAGTCAATGGTAATATTAAATTTCAGTGCTTTCAAGTTTTTTTTATTATTATTACCTAAAAGTAAAATTATTTAAATTGTAGAAGACATTCGAATAAAGAAAACATTATTCTAAATGTCAACAATGGAAAAAGTGATGCTTTGATATTCATAATTTTTTCCTTATTACTTTTGTTTGAGAGATGTACTGGGCATGTTTTCTTTTGCAGCTCTCATAAGAAAAACAATAGTTTTAAGGAATCAGAATTTTTCAATTAGAAACATTTTGCTGAAAACTCCTATCTGGAAGAAAGCTGGAAATAGTTAGTGTGAAAATTCTAGCAGGAACCTTTTAGTTCCAGATGTGTTGTTCTGCTTCCCCTGGTATGACAGAGGTACTTAAAACTAAAGTTCAAAGATGCAGCGCCAGTGGAACTAACTACATATTTCCTGACATTTGTGCCTGTCAGCACAGGGGTGGGTAGACTGCTATTTATAAATCCGAGCTTAATTCATTCTCATACCAAAGGGAGCAATCAAACCCCCAGTGATTCCCAGGGAGAAATCAGGGCCAGCGTACAAGAGGCTTTTTCCTAATTTATTTCTGTCTGTGTTGTGTTCGGAAGAAAGATACACATAGCAAACACAGTCCAACCCCAGCCCTTCTCTGCTGAGTCAGAGTCAGCTTCTTAGGTCTTATGGATCTCAAGTCAGGAAGGCAGGATGGTCTTGTGGCTTAGGATATGGACTGTGAGTCAGAACAGTTTATTAATGAAAAAAAAATATTCCTTTCGTTTATTAGCAGGTCATTCTCTAACCAGCAAAATTGCCATTAGAAAATTTCAACTGTAGGCATTTTAAAGACAGAAAGGGTAAAAAAGAAGTCCAATTGACATTTGATCATTTCTGCATCAACATTACATTTATCCTTAACCAGCTGTCCTGGAAGGAAAAGGACAAGCACCAGGGTAAATACCAGAAATATTCTGATTTGCGTTTCAGGCTTGCTAAACTCCCGTTGATTAAGCCGGGAATGTTGATTAAGGACCTCAAGCTGTGACCCTCAACAATTCAGTCAGGTTACTCCTGCTGCTTAGGAAGGCTTGAGTTAAATTGGAAAGCAGGATAGAGTGTCAGTGAGTTTATCAGCTCTGAGCAGTGTGTTTCTATGCAGATAACCTGCAAGTACCTCCCTGCTCAGCCCCAGAGTCTTACAGGGGATTCAATAGGTTTTCTGTCTGCTGGTAGGAGATATTAAAGTCCTTCAGAAAAACAAACCTAAAAACCAATCCTGCTTTGGACTGATCTTCTGGAAATCAGTCATTCAGTCAGTGGAGTTAATGATCAGTTGGTGGGTTAATAGCCAAACCTGAAGTCAAGGATGATTAAAGCTTAAAAAAAAATTAACCACTCAGTGACTGTAGTCAAAGACAGTATTCAGTTATTTTTTTGGTGGTTCCTTCTCTGTCTAGGCTCCCACAGAGGCTGAAAAGGGATATTTTAACTTGTCAAGGCAATAGCACCATAGCGACAAAAACCTAAGAAGCCCATCAGTTTGCTGCACAGGACTGTTTTGCACACCAGGCCTTTGATCTTTAAGTGTATTTAGCATTGCCATTTTTTAATGAGTGTGGTGAGGAGGTGAAATAGGTCCCTTGCTTAAGTAGGACAATTTATTATTGTCACTTAGCTTGTGAAGGACAAGCCATGCAGAAGAGCTCCAGTCAGGGGAGAGAGGCCTTGAGCACAAGAACTTCTACGCTTCAGTTAACAGAGAAGCAAGCTGCATGTGGGTTTGCAGAACCCAGTTCTCACTGCATTGGGAAAAAAAAATGGTTTTATTTCTTCACCTTCAGTTCATGCTTCCTCAGTTTACTGACAAAAGAAATTTTAATTATTTACTAACAGAGATAGGGCTTTGCCCTTCTGCTTCATGCTATGGCAATAAGGTTGTTGGGGAAGTGTTGACTGAATAACCCGTGGTGCCACTAGCTGCTATGCAAAGTTGAAGGAATTTACACCAATTTCGAGGGTACCAGCTGAGCCTGTCAATCCAGCAGGAAAGGAAAGAGGAATCACTGCAAACCAAATGGAGATTTTTCCAGTGAGACCATACAGAGATGGTGTGACATAGGTAAATGATACAATAAGGCTAAAAACAACTTCCACTGTCAAACACAAAACTGTAAGAAACAAGTGTCATTTATTGTTTCTGTGATCTTTCTCTGATGGACAGCAATCTCAAACCAGGACAGACAGCACTTAGCAGCACCTAGCTGTACATCTGACAGGTCTTGACTAAGTCTTCTCTCAGGCAGTGGCAGCAGCACGAGAGGGGCAGGACTTTGCTCAGAACCCAACATCCATGTGAGCCTCACCCACAGAGACAAGTGGTCCCCTGGGCAGTGCCTGGCACTGGTCAGCTGGGCACACACAAGGAAAGGACCCAAAAGGGCTCCCATGAGGATATGTGGTCCTGTGGTTTTCAGGCTGTCCTTCAGGAACACACCAGTGATCCACAGGACAGGAGGAGCTGGCCAGTGAAGTGGATGGAGAAAAAATGAATGGAACAGGTGCATCTACTTCCACATACCCAAACAAATATTACAGTCAGGGAGCAGCAGCACTGAAATTCACCCTAGGCTTTGTCCGGTTTCCTTTCTGTTGTCAGTGAAAATCACCATGGAACCACAGCACTTGACAGTCTTTGGACTGTTTTACAAAAGTATGGTTGGAAGAGTTATTGCTGGGAAACACCACTGCATCCCAGCTACCTAGAAACAAAACCAGCTGTCCCTAACCATTCCTGACGGCCCTGGGCGTCTCACCTTGCTGGAGATGCCTCAGTCCCTGGAGGCAACTGCAATATGCAATTGTCCACACCTCTGGAAAGTGTGTTCTGCCATCTGTATTGAGCTTTCCATGCTGCTTCCTTGTTTACACCCACATGCTATGGAGAACAGATTATTTCCTTTCTCTCTGGTGTGGTAAAAGTGAAGAGTGTTCAGCTCCCCATTGTTCATGAGGCCTTTTTGCAGGGACAGCCCACACTTCCCTCACCTCAATGCTGACCAGTGAGCCAGCAACAACCAATGTACCCCAGAGCAGCCCAGGAGCAGCACTCTCCACCGTTTTCCTTTTCTGTTGCATTGCTTTTATTCAGCTGTCTTCCCAACCCTAAACACCTGCTGGATTTGCCTCTAGTTTTGAGTGCTTTTCCGGTGCTAATTCCTACCCCTAGCTGTATTTCTTTAGGAGCAGCCAAAGCACATTCCTGTATCCTCTGAGCCCACTTTGCTCCTTTGCTGCCCTTCAGGAGGGCCTCCCTTCCTTTGCAAAAGGCAGCTTTCAAACCCATGGGGACTGTACCACACACACACATACACACGCAACCAGCTCTACATTAATGAAGACCCAAGACAACCCAAAGCATGGGAACAACAGAAAAAGAGAGCCCTGTGTGGTAGTCAGTACCTGGAGCTAAACAGAGATATTCTACCCCTCATATTTTTTTTGTTAATTGTTGCTCTGGACATTTTTGTTTTATCAGATGGGGAAGGACACTCGAGACCTAGCTAATTTGTGTCTCTTGTCAATGGCTCTTTGTTTTCCTTTAGCTTTTTCCCCCCTTATTTTTTCCCTGGCCCTATAATAATTTCTTTGTTCTCTTTGGTCAGCTGGCCACTCAGAGCATTACGTCCCTGTCTTAAACCTGGCTGCAGTACTGTTCATAACAGCAGCAGCAGCCTCTGCTGGGGTGGCAACGATGCGTGGCCACTGAGGCTCCCTCTGCCAGGCACTGCACAAAAAATCTGCATCGACCAAACCCAGCTCTGCAGTGACCAGAGAGACTGAACTGCAGAGGAGAATGCACCTTTTTCTTGTAAAACAAATAAAATGCTTTGAACTTTCCCCTCACAGGCACTTTATTGCCCTTGCTCACGGCAAGCTCTCTGTCTGTACAAGTGTAGGCTGCCAGCAAGGTACTAATAAATTAATAAAGTGGAGGCAGGGCACAGGCCCAGGCAGTTGCCCATACAGTTAAATGGTTGGCATTGTCCTTGCATGAGTTTGTCCCACACCAAGCAAATACTCCTACAGCCAACGCCCAGGCATGTTTCAGGAGCCAGGGTGGTTCTCAGCAGGTCGTTTGGGCACAGCTCTCCCGCTCTGGGGGACAGGAACTTGTCTTCCTGGGGATGGCTGGACATGCCAATGGGTCTTGGGGGTAGAAAACATTCCCCGGCCCGTCTCATTATTTTATGTGTCTGTAGACTTGGTGTCTCAGCAGTGCACAGGTTTTAAAGGATTGACTCACCCCAGCATCCCTGTGGAGCAGGGAAGTGCTAATAAGCCCCTGGGTCCGAGGGGAGAAGCAGACTCACAGAAACACTAAAAGGGGTACATGGCTCCAGAGAAGTCTTCAAGTCCCACAGCCCTCTTTTTTCTTAACCTCCTGCTCCAGCCCCAGGGTTTGAAGACCCTTGGGCTGGTGAGGATGAGCCAGCCATGGAGGTGTTCCCCTGGTCTGGTGGGGATGCTGAGCTGCCCAGGACCACATGGGGCAAGACAGGGGCCACCTCCTTTGAGCCCTGCAGCTGAGATGAAACCCAGCCTGGTGAGGCTGGGCAGATTAAAGCACATGCCAGGCAAGCCTGGTTCAGAGAATAGGATCAGGCTTGCACTTAACGTGACCCTGAGGGACTTGCAGAAGCTTAGGCAGGGACATGGCTTCTCTACCCCATACGTTTTGACTTACTGAGACATATGAGGCCTCAGGGCCTCTGAGAGGCTACACGTCAAATCCATATGGATAGTTTGTGCAGAGGAAATTGGTGGGGTCAGGAAGAGTGGAAGCTGCTCAGTGCTTTACAGACACATTGCCTGAAGTTCCTCTTCTGAGAAAAACAGAAAGCAGCTCAGCACCATGTATTTTCCATTTCCTCCATCCCAATTTTTCCATTCATTTTCCCCATGCATGTGTTAAGAGGGAGATGATCAGTCACTCAGCTACTGAGTCATCTGTCTCTGTTCTTGAATCATGTCCATCACTATGGTCTCAGGGACTGAAAATACAGAGAATCCGGGTTCATTAATTATGGCATTACACAAAAATGCACTGTTTTATCAACAATCCTATCTTGAGATTATTTTTATGAGTGATATCATTACTTTGATGCCTGAACAACTGGGCCTTTTGACAGAGTACCTTCAGGTTTCCATGGCCAGCTCCCAGGCACATGGCTAAAGTCCCTGCAGAGCCCTGTGCACCTGGTGTGGGGATTTGCAGCTCCCCACCGGTGTGCAGTGGGTGGCCCTGCCCTAAGATACCCAGCTGCAGTGAGCCCAGCCCCGCCCGTAACCCGGTGATGAGCTTTGCCCCGGCCAGCGGCCAGCCCGAGGCTCCGCAGGGCAGGGATGGATCCAGGGGCCATACGGATCTGGGTTGTGAGGCTTCAGCTGTGTTTATCCCAGCCTGTTTTTTCTCCCAGCTCTCCTCCCACTGACACCTGCACACCTGCGTGGAGGCAATATCTGTGCCTTTCCCTGCTCCAGGGCAGGGCCCATTACCCACTCAGGATGGGGCTGCAAAACTGAGGGAGGAGGAGGCAAAACCTACTCATGGCCTTACCTTAACTGTTATTCTCCTAGTTGAGTCTTCTTCTTCCTCGGTACTGCCTCTGGTAGGAAAGATGATTTTCTTGCATACAATTGCTTGAAAACAAAAGGAAAACTCAGCAAAATGAGAAGTACCACCACCACCACCAAAAAAAAAGAAAAAAAAAAACCCACACAAGAAATCTGGGACTCATCCACTCTTCCGTTAATTAGCCTTAAAGAAAACAATAAAACCAGAAAGCAAAGAAAAAGCCAATGAAGGTAATTGGGCTGGGCTGCTGTAAAAGCAGGAGCTGTGGGAAACAGGGACATGGCTGCAGACATCACCTTGTAGAAAGCCCAGATTTCTGAGGTCTGCTTCTCCCCTGAGTCCTATTTAGTGGCAAATCATAGTAGATGGCGTAATTATCACAGCTGTGCTTTAGACTGGTTTAAGAGGTTGTACTTTCCCGACCACCTTTGGAACACAACAGAGGTGGCAGGCAGATTCCTGCCAGCACAGCTCAGCTAAATCCACCAAAACAAGCAAATAAGCCTTCCGGAAGAACTTGCTGGGTGGTTTTTGCTGGATGCTTGTTTTCAATGACAAGTTTCCGAGGAAAACAGTAGCATTTAAAAACCTACATGTACAGCCAAGAAAGCTTGTAGACTTTTCCCTCCTCCTCTCCAGCAAATACTTTGCTGCCTCTTTTACAATGCAATTTCTATTGACGTAAAGCGAAGATAAGGAATGTTTGCCCGTGCTGCCTTGCTCAGTTTTCCATGTGTGGCTTCTGGCTGATTTGCCATGTGTCCCTGCTGAGGTCTCAATCCATTTTCAACTGAAAGCGTCTGGGTTCTTGCTTGGCTTATCACGCCGGCACAGCTGGCAACCCATTAATCTGTTCCCGATGCCTTTACTTCAGTGGGAAAGCTCTGGTGCTTTTTAGTGGTTTGTATTTACAGCTAACAGAGGCTGGTGCTGAAAGCCCCTAGGTCACTTCTCCACAAAACCCCCTCTCCTCAACTACCAGAGCTGAGAGAGGTTCAGCATTTTCATCCTTCTTGCTCTAACACCCTCTGTCAAAGATACGGAGATCCGTAAAGTGGCAGGAGAAGCAGGTTTGAAGCCAGGATCACATTATCTACCAGTAATGCTTTGCCCTCATTCACATCTTTAGTCTGAGGACTTCAAGACATCTACAAAGTACCTTCTCAAACAGCGACAAACTGAGGCTCAGTTTTCACTCAGCAGAAGTTTTCCTGTAGAGTTTTGGTTTTTGGCACATGAATTCTGTCTGCTCCCTCCCCAGCTAAGAAAGGACACTAGTCTGTCAAGGTTATCCAGCAAAGGAGCCCTTGGAATTTTATTCTGTTCAGAAAACTGTTTCAAACCAGACTGGTGAAAACACTATTGTGTGAAAGTTAACCATTCTGGAAGGGTTTGCCTTGTAGAGCCATGCTGGTAGTACTGTTTCGGCAACTCTTTGTTTCAAAATCCAGTGGACTAGAATTGCAATTTCTTGGGCCCAGCCTTGTATGCTAGTGAGGGAATGCCAGGAAGAGATGGTGTGCTTGAAAGGGAAAGAAAACCTTGTACTGTGGCTGGCTTCTGTGTCTGATTATGTATACCCATTATGGTTGAAGAGTGCTGTCCTGAAAACTTGGGAATCGAAGGTTTTCATTCTGTCCCTGAAAAGAGAAATATAATGCCTGCATAACTGCTTTCCAGTATCCCACACCTGCTCACAGTTCTCTCCCAAAGCAGATTTCTGGTGGGGTGGAGCATGATGTGCTAAGAAGTGCCTGCTCCTCTCTAGCAGTGGCTGCCAGCACCAGGGATGTGGGATGGATATAGCCAGCTTAGCTAAGCTGGACATCATGAAGGCACCTGGGAGCCTCCACATCCAACCACCCGAGCCAGGACAGAGCTGATTTGGTTGGCAGGGTTTGCTCTGCACCAGGTGAATCCTGCTCTTTGGTTTCCTGCCTTTGTTTTACCATGCAGCATAGAAACAGCCATGACTTTCCTCCTCTGCTAAGCTGCCCCGGAACCAGCTGTGGATGCTTTCCTGCAATTCCTGCCCTCAAAGTCAGGCAGCTATCAGGGAAGAACAGCCTGCTCACTCAATAAAACTAACACTTGCATTGGCTTGTTCCAAGCCTTTTAGTCTCCACCAAGGAGATCCTAGCAACCACTTTTGGAAAAGATCTTTAAACGTGGAAAGGGAAAAGGCCTTTCAGCAGTGCCTATGGGGTTCTTCCAAGTTTGATAGCAAGAGGAAGCAGCTTGCTCCAAAAGAGATAACACTGAGACCAATTGTTGTTTTTCAGACTTTTCAGAGTAACCAACTAAAAATACATGGGACAAACTGTCTGCAAAGGCAGATCAGCACAGATGTATCGGCTGGGCCAAACTTCCAGGGGTGGGAGGGTGCAGAAGTAGGCATGGGAGCATCCCTGCAGAGCAGACAGATCTCTCTGCTCTCCTCACATCCCATCACTGTTAACAAAAGTGAAGGGTCCCATTAGGAAGCTGGTTTGACTCCTCACACAAGAATGTGTATGGCCCAGTGAGAGGTGCCCCTGGGGACACCCCACAGTGGTGGGGAGGTGGTGGATCTCCCCTGGGAGTACTGATATACTGAGCTCTGTTCACTCTGACTGGTGACCATTTCAGCCCAATCTGAGCATATTTTACAAGTACTATATAACTGAGCATTACAAGTTTATGTCCTGGTTCTCAATGCCTAGGGGACACATGGACTGATCACTCTCTTGCATTCCCTTTCCTCTCACAGTGTTTGGATTTGGGTTTAAGATGTCAAAAACCTCTCTCCTGCCTCACTGCTGACTCGCTCCCTCTGCGCTCACTGCTCTACACCATCAGCCTGGGTTGTAGCTGCCTCTTTCTGGTTCTCCAGCCAGGTCTCATCACATCATCCTCTGTCACAACTCATTTGCAAACACACAGCCCTGCACCTGAAATGCAAAGAGATATCCCTGCACTTACTTTATCAATGTAAAAGTGTCAGCATTTTTAGGCCTGGCCACTGAAGACTCCCTGATTCAGAGACAAACTCTGCATCTCCTATTGCACAGCCGGAGTCTCCCTGGCACCTCCCACTTCTTTCTCTGCAGGCCTGGGAGATCAGACCGCTTTTATCTGTTGTGCCATAAGGGGGGATGTTTTGGGAAAGAAACCCCAGGTCTGACAGGCTGCTCTGGATCTTGACTCCTCTTTGAAGCAGTCCTGAGGCCTGAAACTCTAGCAAAGTGAGGGGTTTGGGTATGGCGTGCAGGTGGGGTGCACAGAGTGAGACAATGAATTTTGGTGCACACAGACTGGTGGGGTTCATCCCCATTCAAGGAGACTTTGGATATTTAACCAGTGTGAAAACAAAACAGATGTTTGTTTTCGCACAACCCTGTAAAGAAAACTGGTAAAGGCTTTTTAGCCTGCCTGAAAACGAAAATGTCTGCTGTACAGAAAATACCTCTGAGATAGTTGACTTCAGGAATACAGACTACATCACTGAAGATTGGGGTTGGAGTGTGCATGGGAGATGCTGGACTGCAGTCCACTTGGGCATGAAGGCCATGGAGATCTGTCTGCCTGTGGGGTCACATGAAGATGCCCATAAATGCAGGTCACCTCAGTTCCAGCATGGATTGAAGAGAGTGGTCACATGAGGGACGAGAGCAGGGCTGGAGCAGGAACCAGCAGAGGTCTCTTCCCAGGAGTACTACAACTGTCAAGAAGGCTGTGGCAGAAAAGTTACTCACTAGTCTGCTCTAACAGGGAAGGGAATGCATAGGAAAAAGGAAAGTTTTCCCAGATGGTGGAAAGAAACCCTAAAGAACAGAAGCATGGCAGACTAGGATTTTGACAGCTGTATTGGGAGTCTGCCTGGGGAACTAGTGGGGTTGTGCCAGCTAAGGAAAACTAACAAGGGGATTCACCTGCAGGCTGATAGGCAGTCTGGCAAAGAGCACCTGTGCTGAGATACCACGCCTGTTTCGAGTGCTTCGGCACTGTTTTGGCAGCTCTGCTCTGGCTCCTCAGAGATGTGTCCAAACTGAGATGCTGTTTCTCTCCTCAGCTCTCTCCTCTGTCACTCTCACCAGTGGCACTGGTGTGCAGCACATTATCCAAGCACGTTTTCTTCTCTTCCAGCTTAGTCCTTGGATTTCCTTACTCTCTACAGGTTGCTTCTGTAAACGGGGACTCCTGTGGCACAAATAGAAGAATAGTTATAAATCCCAGTGAGCGAAGGGCAGTGAAATGCAACATACTACAGGGCAGGGGCAGTTCCTTCATTCAGATGTTTGGCAAAACTGGCATCTTTGTTACTTCTCTCACCGAGATATTTATCTGCCACCACCTAGGTCTTACCCAGTGTGTCCCCAGCAGTGCCCAGGTGACCTGCTGGGTCCACTGCTTGATCCCTGCTCTGAGCTGGCAGAGAGAGCCCTGGGAAGGGCTCCCACCTCTGGTGCACCCAGAGGGGTGTGGCACAGCCCTAAGGCAGTGAGGGGCTTACAAGAGAAGCTGGCAAACTGGTGACTGTCACACAAAATCAGAACATGCAGTGCTTTTCAGCATCTGTGACCCCAGATCAGCTGAAAAGGATTTTGAAAGTGAGATAAAGGGCTCATCTCCCACTGTGGTTCTCCTGCAGAGGGACTGTAGATAGCAGGCTAGGGTTAATTTGTTTTCTGAATTAACTAGGAATTTGGGAGTCTTGAAGCAATTGTGGTTTGTTTTGGTTTTGTGGGGGTTTTTTCCAGGTTTATCTCAACAACTGTTTTTGTCTGTGAGTTTTTGGTACCCTGTCCTAAATTCAATCAGAACTTAGCTGGTGGAGTCGTGAGAGTTTATTGTGTTAACAATATGTGCTGCTTACTGATACCGTTCCCCAGGTAGTGAAAACTTCCCTGAAATCCATACATAGGGCATGAAAATGTTACTAAAATAAAGCTCTCGCAAATATATAATTTTTTAAAACTACAAATCAAATATATAAGTAGCAATATCTTGTACTTCTCTAGCCCTTTCCCCTCACAATTCTCACAGAATAGCCTCAAAGGCACTTCTCTAGAGTCAGAGCAGGTCAGAGTAGTCCTTTATACAAGCTGCCTTTTCTTTCCCGGGTTATTGTCCTTTCCTTGCTCTCTCCTTCCTCTCGTTTTCTTCCCCTTTCTTTTCTCACCAATTCGCCTGCCAGTGACTGGCTCAGTTGAATCACTGGGATCCAACTCTTTGAAAAACTGATGGAAGCATCAAAAATGGGTTTTTTTCCAGATCTTGGGGTTGCTGTTCTTGACAAAGACCAGTATCTTGGTGACAGTCCTGCAGAGCAGGCCATACCCTTCCCCTGAACAAGCAGCAGTCCATCACGTCATGTTCAGAGCATGCTGCCTCACTCCCTCACCTCTCTCCCTGTTAAGCTTTTCAAGTTTCTGCAATAAAAGAAAAAAAGAAGGCTTTCATTCTCCAAGGCCAACATCCAGCTCATATTTTTTGTATCGTAGGGAAAATGATAAGCCAGGGTATAACAATGACCTACTTCACGTCTTGATAAAATAGTTCCCTCTCTCTGTCATTTTTCTCAAAGAATAATATTTGACTAACACGAGCATGTAGGATAGAGCAAGAGCTTTTCTGTGAACTGGCTGATAATACATCAAATTCAGCCCTGACACAGACAACTGCCACCCTGTTGACCTGTGTGGAGTTAAGCCTGTTTATCCCCCAGCTTAGAGCTCTGAAAACAATTGGGTTCAAACCTGTAAGATGTGTGCATGTGATAGGATTGAGGCCAAAAGCTCGGAAACGGGGGCTATCTGTTACAGCATCCCTCCACCAATGCCCCCTCAGCCCACTGCCACCACGGCTGCCCCGGAGCTGCTCCGACTTGCTGCTGTGGCGCAAACGGGCCCCTCCTCTGCAAAACAACCGCTTAGCTCATCCTCTTACACAAAAGGCTACTGTACTGGGCAGGGTACATTACAGTATAGGGCAACCATGCAGCTCTGAATCCACTCACACCCCCCTCCCCGAGCACAGAAACAATGCACACTGTTACAGCTATCCCACTGCAGCCTACTTAGCTCAATGCATCAGCTGTACTTGTCTGCTGAAGGTGTTTAAAAATGCACACGTGGCATTTTTCGCTTGCAGCATTGCATGAGGAGATTTATTGTGGTTTGTTTCAGTGCTGTTCAGATGGGCTGTCAGCCAGTGCATATAGCCTGCCCTCTCATCTCCCACCTACCGGAGTTTTCCTCGTGGTTGAGCATCTTTTCTCCTAATCAGTTCTCATCATGGCATTGATCCAGGACATGAATTTGCCATTTGCCACAGCAGATAAGGGGTGACACGGCTTGCACATCCTTGAGCCCTTGGTCGGGCCACATCCCGGCTTGGCGCCAGAGATTGCGGTACATCTGCTCACCTTCTCTTTGCCAAAAACAGGCAAAACAGACAGAAATTCATCTGCTGTCATGACTTCATCATGCCAGGACACACTGCCCAAGATGGCCAAAGCCAACCAGCTTACAGTCTTTACTGTATTTACTGTCAGCATACTTACTGTATGCTGACTTCCAGCATCATATGCCATTCCACAGTACTAACAAGGTACATGATTTATGGGATGCTGCTGAGAGTAAAAGGTAGTTAAAATATAATTATAGTGCTCCTTTTATTTCTTTCCTTGCATAAATGTGGTATGAACCTAGTCTGGTCTATTGACTTTTCTCCAATTTCTCGTTCCCTGAGGTGGAAAGTTCCTCTGGATTTCAGGAGATGGAAAACTACTAGCTGCTGGGCTCTGGCAGAAGGGTAACACAAATCTTGGCATGGAGATGGAGACTCCTCTTGACAGCTCTGCTCCTCAGGTACAACGGGCCTTTCTATCAAAGCTCATATGTGTGGGAGACAACTTTCTTGGGTGCTGCTTGAAGCCTGAAGAATAAACTCTGAGGGAACTAGATCCTATAAAGTTGTATCTCTTCCCATTGTACGTGCCTCATCAGCAATGCCTTGTCTTGTGCATGTATGCTGCTATGCATACACTTGGAACCATGCAGAATAAAAATGAGACACTGGGCTGCAAGTGTGGCTCTGCCCCCCTGCACAGAGCAGTAGGGAGGAAATGCAGCAGAAGTAACAGTATCCAATGTCCATACTCCATGCAGCTCACCAGAAATGACTGAAGATATTCCTCATTTTATGCAGATCCTGACTACCTTCAGAGTTTCACTGAAAAGCGACTTGTTTGCAATTCAGAAGAAGGGACACAAGCCTCTGTGCAATAAATCTGTTTTCCTTTTGTCTCACTCTAGGGAAAAACAGAACCTATGGCAATTTTTGGTACTGACTTTGATCAGCGATGTGATTTGTCACCTGTATCACTCTAATACTGAGCTTATACTGCTGAAACAGCATCGCTACTCGCTACTCAAGTTGTTACTGTGCCACAGATAGCTCTGAACTCCCTCATCGTTACAGCACAGCAGCCACACAGTCATCTCAGCCCTTTCTGTGGAACACCTGCTGGGTTGAAGGTGCCTAATACGGAATTAAGCGCTGTGATTTTGCAGCCAGGCAGCCATGGAGCACGCTTGCGGTAAGGCTCTGCTATGGAGGCAGCAACCCCAAGAACAAGTGTGGCAACAAGCTGCCAGGGAGGTAACCTTTCAAACAGCTGCAGCTGTTTGCAAAGCGAGCCTGCAATGCACACATGATGTTTTTCCCTTTCCTGACAAGAATAAGCCATATTAGCATTATCCTGGCACAACTGCATCCATACTCTAGGCAATTAGCTGCAGTAGTATTGTCAAAGCAATTCAGCTTTTCTAGGTAGACAGGCTATAATTACACTAAATTAAAATAGAATGCTTTTGTTCTAACTTCGGCTTCCCCACGAGGACTTGTACCAAAATAACCAAAGGTATGAATTAAGCCATTTCTGTTATTTTAGTATAAGCCTGAGTGCAGGCAGGCTCCTACTCCAGTCCTTCTACCTGTTGATCTTGGCAGAGCTCAGCTGTCTGGGTGATCTCTCACAGGTTTCATCACAGAGGGATAAATGTATGAAAGCACCCAGTGGGAAAACACTTCTTGGTTGTAGCCGGGTGCCCTGTGATGGCTCTCTTTGGGGCTAATGCCATATGTGACAGCACCATCGTTGTTCATTTAAGGGAAGGTAATTCTGCAGGACTGGGATGTCCCACAGGAGGGTCAGTGGGCCCTACGGGTCTTGACCATGAGGGTCACACTGAGCCTCTATGCTCTGCTGGTTGCTGTGCTCCATCCCTGCCTGGCTGTGCTCCCTGCAGGGAGTGGGTGCTGCTGTGCTGGCACGGGGCTCCAGGGAGATGCTTCTCCTGTACACCTTCATCTGCACGCACAGGGTATCCAACCTGGGGTTTTCGCAGCTGCCTTCAGCCAGGGAGGACTTTGGCTTTGGCCCTGCTTTGGAATGTCCAAAACGTCTAAGTGCACAAGAGCCATGGCCCTATGGAGAGCCACAGCGACTCCTCCCATGGAAGAGGCCAGGGCACTTAGGAAAAGATCAGCTGTACAGCGTTTTTTTCCATGAGACATGAGCCTTTGCAGGGCCTTTGGTGGTTAGACCACACAGCTCCAGGATTTAAAGGAGTGGGAAGATGTCAGCTCCAGTGACCGTGGGACATACAGATGGGGCATGATGGGCAGCTGTAGCATGTGCTGTCTCACATGGGTTTCCATTTCACTGAGGGAAATGGGGAAACAGCACTGCAGGTCTCACTGGCAACTCACTGACGCTAAAAATGGTCAACTGAAATCTCAGCTCTGCCATAGACTTATCAGCACTGATTTGGGTCAGTTCTTTAAGATACAGGCACTTGCTCCCAGTTGAGAGCAGAGACAACCTATTCATCAGCCTTTCATTCCCAGTGTTTAACTGCAAAACTTTCCATGGCCAACTTATTTCAAAGCTGCTAAAAATGAGATGCCCCCTTTCCCACGGCACACGGCCTAGTTTACCCCTCCCCAAGCGTGCAGGTGAGACCTCACTCAGCGGCTTCCACTGCAAACACAACGAGAGCACCCNCCACCCGCCGCAGCTTCAGGGCTCTCCTGCCCTGCTAAGCGCCACGCACTCCACGACCCCGAGGCGGGCGCGTGCCCCGGCTGAGCCGGACGGGCCCTCACGGCAGCTCTGCGGGCAGCGCCGGGCGGGAGCCCCGACGGGCCGGGCGGCACC
>VXBT01003189.1:659699-834483 GCA_013400235.1 Oriolus oriolus | reverse complement strand
CGCTGGGCGGCCGCTGCCGGGCGGCGGGGTCCGGGGCCGTGGCCGGAGCCGGGGCCGGAGCGGGGTCCGAGCCGCGGCGCAGCATCAAGTGCGTTCTGGTGGGGGACGGCGCGGTGGGGAAGACCAGCCTAGTGGTGAGCTACACCACGAACGGGTACCCCACCGAGTACATCCCCACCGCATTCGACAACTTCTCCGGTAAGTGGCCGGGGTGGCCGCAGGCACCGGGGCGGCGGGAGGGAGTTCTGCCGCCCTGGGGAGCGGCGCGTCCCGCCCGTGCCGCTCCGCGGCCGTGGCTGGGCTGCGCGTTGCGAACCTGTCCAGGTTCGGTGATTTCATTAAGTATTTATGAGGAGCCGGGCTCTACGAAGCAGGACGGAGCTTGCCAGGCTGCCATCGCAGCCGGCAGCACCGGCCGGTCTCCGGTGTAGCGGAGCCAGGCTGGCAGCGAGTGTCATGTGCGGGCAGAGCCGGGCTTTAATTGAGAACTCTCCGGTGTAAAGCTTAGCGCTCTCGGGGACATCGGAAGCGCCTAAATGGTAGGTTAAATACTCGCCTTGTCTCGCCCTTACAAAGGAGGAAGGCCAGGGGTTTCTGTGCGATTCAGCGGGGTCTTTTTGTGTCCTGGGCATGCTGAATGTGCACGAGGGAATGAAACTAAACCTTGGTAGCAGAAGAATATCCCGGACTGCCGGGCTCGCTCTCCGCGCTGCCTGCGGAGGATTTGTGCCGTCACTGCCTAACTCGTCTCTTGTAGTAAAATGAATCGGAAAGCCCTCAGGGGCTCGTGTGCGCCCAAGTGTTAGCAACGAACTCCCTTCCAGCTCTGCTAAGTTGTTAAATCTAAAATAATTGAAGAAATGCTATAAGAGCTGAGGGACGGTAAATCCTCATTAAAAAAAAAAAAATTCTTTAATGGAAAACATGTAGAGTTGAACTGACCACGGTTTTCCCCCTTTCCTCCTTTCTCTCCAAAGCTGTTGTGTCTGTCGATGGCAAGCCGGTGAGACTTCAGCTCTGTGACACAGCTGGTCAGGTCAGTGGAGCCACTTACTTGATTTAAGTGACAGCGGGAGGGGAGAAGTTGTTGCTGTTGCGCAAAGTAGTCCTGCAAATGACTTCATGGATTTGAAAGTATTCCCAGTGTTTGATCATGTTATTATCTGCTGTCATTTTCACTGCTGCTTAACTCACTGCTTTGCCTGTCTGTTGAAGGGTGGGGGACGTACTGTGCCTCCATATAGGGGCTGGGCACAGGCTGCTGCTCTGCTGGCTCAAGCTGCTGCTCTGTTTAGCCTGACTAGAAAGGCTGAACATATTGGGGATTCAGCAGCCACCTGGTTTTCTCTTTGAGCGGTTGTCACTGCCTTTATTTTTGCTAAATAACTGCTGGTGTAAAACTTGGGGTGTTTGGGATGTACACAAGCAAAGCATCCACAGCTGTAGGTGTCCAGAGATAAGAGACTGTGTTTTTGAAGGGACAGAAGCTGGAGGGAGAAACAAGTCCTGTTGGGTGTTGTCTGTGGAGGCTTCATATTTGCCATTCCCACCCCTTTAGAAAGTGCTGCCACCGCAAAGCTGAGGTTTGCTGTAATCTAAGGCCTGAAGAGATGAGAGTGGCTGATGCCTCTCATCTCCTACTTTGCCTGATACACACAAAGAGCCCATTTCTTACTGCCTTAGATTTGCTGGAGGACCCAGGCTTGTACCAGCCTGAGCAGTGTGCAACACTGCTTGCCAGGGGTTGGGTCTGGATAACTAAAAGTAGCCAAAAATATTTTGCTACCTTGCTGCAGTTGAAGGCAGTGGAAGTTAGGATCCTGTGCAGCTTTGTGGATCTAGGTCTATGCCTTCACCAAAACCACACTGAAAAATCTCAGTGGTCTTAACATACAAACCTATTTAGATGAGTAGTAACTGGGTGCCCTACTTAGGAATGGGGTTTTAAGGGCTAATGCAGTATTAGACAGCAGTGTAGGACTCCCGTGTGCCCTACAAACCAAAGCTAAAATCCTACAAACAGCCTTCTGCAGGCAGGGATACGAAGTCAAGCAGCAGAACCGTCCCATGATTTTGTGTCCTGCTGAAGAGATGGGGTGGTGCTGCAACAGTCTTGGCTGCACATGTCTGTATGCAGAGCAGGGCAGGTAAAATTGCCATTGGGTGACAGCCTGTGGAAATGCAGTGCCTGTGGAAATGCAGCTGCAAGCTGCAGGAGGGATGGACAGGCCCTGTCACCCCTTGTCTTCCCTGCCATTAATGGTTAAGGTGTTTGCTCTAGCTGCCTAAATGCAGCTGGAATGAGTAAAGTTACTGCCTTTAAAATGAAGGGGTTATCTAAACTGACAGAAATTGTCCTGAGTAAAGGATTCCTGGCTGGATACTTTGGTAGAACTGCTGCTGGGAGATGGCTGCTGAAATCTGCAGCTAAAAAAAAGCACTCCAGGCACTGGTAAATTCTATTTCAGCATCACTAGCCCAAAGAGGTGTAGAGTCCCTGCAGGCCATGTACCTACCACTGAAATGGCAGGAGTCTACTTGGGATATAAAGGGCACTATTTCATCTTGGTAGAAACCCTTCAGATCTGGGGTTTCCTTCCAAACCCATTGAATTGAGCCCTTTTGAGGTTTCTCATGTATCAAGGGGAGGCAATTACATGGCAAGGTGCCTTTCTGCAAACAGCCCTCTTGTTCAGAGCAGCATCTCTGAGTAAATGTGAGGTTTTTCTTGAACTGAGTGGTGAAAGCCTGGTTTCCTCTGAGGCTTAATCTGAGAATCAAGAGAGCTAATGAATCTTACTTTCTTGACTGATGTTTTATGAATCGCTCTCTCTCTCAGAGATAACTGCTGCAAGGAATTCATTTGAGCAGAACAAGATTTCTGAGGCTTCCAGGGGGCTTTAAACTGCATGTGCTGGGCTTCCAGAGGCTTTAAAGCAAAATTTCACATATCCAAAATTAACGTGCAACTTGCAATTCATCAGTAAACTGGTACCAGAGATATATATTCAGCTTTATGTTTTTGTGCACTTTCAGTTCCAAGCTTTTGAGAACATGGTCCATTTTAATTAAAATGTCACTGCCGCTGAGGCAAATCCTACCTGTTCAGGCTGCTAGTGTTACCCTGGTTTTATCCTGCTCTCAGCATAAAAGCAGCCTGCCTGGAGCAACCCTTGCTTTTAGCTGCATTCTTCCCTGAGGATCAGCACACCTTTGCTACAATGAGGTGTTTGACTTTCTTGTGGCTTCGTCCTGAAGCTGAAAAAGGGCCTTGCTTTGCTGGAGTTTGCACTGAAGGAAAAAAAAAAGCCCAGAAGGGTAGTGCTGAGAGGCCCGTGTGCAGTTTGTTTGATGTGGCATGGGTGGGAGGGAAAGGTAAAGCTCTTACTCTATGCCACTGGCATGTTAAGCCTGCACATTGTAAGTCATTATTGCTGCCGTCGGATTTAAATCCCTGGGCACAATGGCAGGGAAATTATTCCCATATCCTGTAGGACTCCAGGAAAGGTACCCAGAAAGGTACACCTGCTGCCGCATGCCTGCTTTGCCCTTGCTCATGTCTGTCTGTCGGCAGAACAGCTTTGAGGTATGGGGTGCTCCTTGCCAGAGCTGTTCACTGACCCACCCTAGAAGAGGTGAGCCTGTAGAAAGTGCTCTCTCCCTCTTCAGTTTGTGGCTTTGTGTGCCGTAACCTGCTTCCCACAGCTTTGCTTCTTTGCTGAAGTAGGGCACAGGGCCTGTGTACAAAGAGCAAAGGAAGTATTTAAGCACTTGAAATAACCTGCAGCATTAGTTGGAAAATCTCAGGTACGCGGGGAAGCCACCACCTTTGTCCTGTGTGCCCGTCGGTGGAAGGGTGCCTGCTGGCTGGCAGGTACCCTCAGGCTGGGTACAGGTGGCTTCTGCTTGTATCACACCTTGCTGGGGGGTCTGGGTGCTCATTTTGGGGTGCCTGTCAAGATGGCAGCGGCAGGTGATGCTCAGCTTCACTAAGGGTCCGGGCAGGCTAGAGCTGCTCTTTCTGTGGAGTGCTAACACAGTTTTGTTCTGTGCAGGATGAATTCGACAAGCTCAGGCCTCTGTGCTACACCAACACGGACATCTTCTTGCTGTGCTTCAGCGTGGTGAGCCCGTCGTCCTTCCAGAACGTGAGTGAGAAGTGGGTTCCTGAAATTCGCTGCCACTGCCCCAAGGCGCCCATTATCCTGGTTGGGACACAGTCAGACCTCCGGGAGGATGTCAAAGTCCTCATCGAGCTGGACAAGTGCAAAGAAAAGCCTGTCTCGGAGGAGGCTGCAAAGCTCTGCGCTGAGGAAATAAAAGCCGCGTCCTACATCGAGTGCTCTGCTTTGACTCAGAAAAACCTCAAGGAGGTCTTTGATGCAGCCATCGTGGCTGGTATTCAGTACTCGGATACCCAGCAGCAACCAAAGAAATCCAAATGTAGGACTCCAGACAAGATGAAAAACCTCTCCAAATCCTGGTGGAAAAAATACTGCTGTTTTGTATAGGGGTTGCAAGGACCTGAGTGCTGCTCTGAGGAAATCAATAGAGGCTATATTAGCTGAAATTTCAATTTGTGTTGTCTTGAGTGTATAGTGTAGATCTGTATGTATGTGTATATGTTGCTACTGGATAACTCGGTTGCCCTTTCGAGGGTTGCAGAAGGAGTCTTAGTTAAATAATTGCTCTGTATCAGGTCTGGCATCCGGTTTTGTGACCAGAACTTCTCAGTAAGGAAAAAAAAAAAAAGCACCATGTGTCAGTGAGTGTAGAAGGATTTGTCCAAAGGATTCACCTTCTTCTGTTGTAAGGTGTATGTGATGGGGAGGAGCACAACAGAGGCCTTCACTGCCAGGGCTTTGCAGGAGGAATGCACAAGCAATGGTGGAAATGTAGAGCTCTGTACGTGGACGATCAAAGGGAAAAATAACACTGTGCCTCCTAACTGACATTTGTAGCTTTAAAACCCCACTCCTGCTCTCTTTGTGTCTTCCCAAGCCAATGCTCTTAGGGATCACTTTAAAAAGGGTATGCAAGAGGTGTAATCTATACGCAAATGCCGTGGTTAAAAAGGTCATGAATATACCTTCAGCTTGTGGTGAGGGAACCTAATCCCTTACGGAGCTGACATCTCATTTGTCACCTCCTGACTTTCTGGAAGTCCTTTCTGTCATCCTTCCCCTGCCTTTCCCAGGAAGCCGAGTGGAAGCCTGAGAACATGACCAAGCTTTAACTCGCTACCTCGAGCAGTGGCGATTTCCTCTGTGTTTTTGCAGACATGACGACAGTTCATCTATTTCAGCTCAAAGGAATGTAAATACTGTTGTGTTGGGGTTTTTTTATTTTTTTTCCTAAGCGATGGAACGAATATCTGTGCAGCACCATATAAACCACATCTGGTTTTAAGTCTACAGCCAAGAATTTCAGGATGCCTCACTTTACCTTTTAAGGCTGCTAAACAAATAACAAATCAGGCAGATTGAGATTTATAACAAACTGGACTCTAGAAACTGAGGCTGCTGCATCCTCTTCATGATGCTGTTTCCAACCAAGTTAATGTTTTCCTTCTAAAGGCAACAGTCACTTGAGGTTGAATCTTATCCAAGCTCGTTGTTGTGAAATTCTGTGAGGCCACCCCAGAAATGTAACTGATAATTCTTTTTTTTCTCTCCAGATCAATCCAACAGATTAACTGAAATGTGCCTAAAATGTAGCTGAGGGATCAACATAGAGCTGAGTGTGACCTGTTCTCTGACTGAATCTGGTTCCTACTGAGCTCTAAGCCTAACTGCAGTTCTAGTGAGTTTGAGAGACCCAAATGATAATGTGACTCTCTGCAAGAATCAGTATTTAAACCTGTTCTGCAGAGGACATTTAGTTTGTGCTGTCTGTCTGCCTTTTAACGGCCACAACTACTTTTTCCCCCCTCCGAGATAGTTCAAGATCAAATTATATTTCTTTTTTTTTTCCCTTTGGCCCTAGCCTTGAAGTGACCTTTTCCTTATTCTTAAACTAAACTGTAATGACAGAAGGCCAGAACCTTTTCTCATCAAAAATGAATCAATGCCTGATATAAAGAACTGTGGAGGCCATTTGAGTTGATAAAGCTGACCACAGTTTACCTCTTGGCCCGTTAAGGAAAATGACACACTGTAAATGGATTCTGGGCTTTTGGCATAGGCTCCACAGACAGTATTTTTCCCCTCTCTACAGAAGAATGAGTGCAGAATGGGTAATGTTCCACCACTGAAAACTTGAAAATGGGATGGAAATCTTTACCTAGGGCCCAATTCAATAAAAATGCGTTGGCTTCTGCACTGGAAGAGCCTGGAAAAACAGTTTCCATAGCACAGAAGCTGGATGCATTTGACTTGGTTGCATCTGGTTGTTGGTAATGGTTTAATGTTTACTGGTCCTGAAGTTAACATCTGAGCCTTTATATTTCTTACTCAAATGCTTTGACAGGATTTCAGATATGCAGTCATACTGACATCTTGAAGGAAAACAGAAAGCTAGATTTCTCTTGGGTGCTTTGCTTCTCTGTGAAAAACAGTCTTAGTCGATCAAAAATATGGGTTTGAGGAGGAAGCAGGCTTGAATCTGAGCAGCTTCCACTTACAAAAATAACAAAATTTCCTCTGCAAGATCATACTGCTTGGTATCATGCTGTACTGGAAGCAGTAGGTTATACTTTATTAGTAGCCTGTTTCATAATCTGGAGTAGCATTACTTTTAAATGTAGCCAGCTGTGACTGTTTCTGAAGATGTGATTTATATACAACTTGTTATAGCCCTTTACTAGGTGTGTGTAAACTGAGGTCTAATAACTTTATGGGTACTGCTCTACACGGGGCTACACAGGGTCTAGGTTTTAGAAATATTACTTTTAAAATTACCGGTATTTTACGAGCGCAAATGAGGGGGAGATGTCTCTATGTAGTCTATAATCTGATGTGCCTTATAAAAAAACTCTCTTCTGTTTTCTAAGTGTAGGCTATATTCCAAAAGAAATATTTCATGTGAGAATGATATAAATGAGGTATTTGGAAATAAATTCTGACCTGTGTTACGTGTCTGCCTCTGCTGCCTGCTCGAGGAAGCTGGAGGGCAGTCCCTGTGCCCTCCCGGCAGGGAGGGACTGCGCTCCCAGTGCCCCAGCAAAAGGTGTCTGCCTAGAAAATACAGCCTTTTCCTTGCTCTGCCCCATCCCCAGGGGGCTGGGCTGGGTGGGAAGGCTGAGATGGCCAGCTTGCTGTCTCCCTGCCAGCACAGCAGCATCTTGCTGTGGCCCTGTGAGGCATGGACAGGCTCACTCTGGGGTGAGCAGCAGGGAGCACGGCATAACTGGGGTGTTTTGCCTGCTGCATGTTGTGCCACGTGTGTCCTGGGGGAGCCAGAGGGCATTTTTGGAAGAGCAAAGCCTGTTCCCTTTAGGCACCGTGGGTCTTGTCACTCCTTTCTGGGTCCTGTCCCTCATGTCAGGGCCCAGGCATGTGATGTTTGAGGTTGTTCGTGCCCAGGAGCTGGATGGCCATGGCACAGAAGGCTTCCACACTTTGGTGCCACTGTGTTAGCCAAGTGGGGAGCAGCATCAAGACCTCCAGGCATTCCCACGGATCCAGTGTCCTGCTCCAAAACTGCTCCAGAGAAGGAGCTTTGCTCTGCACCAAGGTTGGTAAACTGTCCCCATTGTGTTTGTTTTTCTGGGAGCTGAGAAGAGCAGGCATGCGGGGATGGCATACCAGGCTGCCCTCCCATGCCGCCTGTCTCTTGGGTTATAAGGCCAAGCCATTTTCAACCACAGGAATGTACACAACCTGCACGACGTAGAGGAAGGAGATCAGTGCACTGTTCCTCTTTCTCATGGTTGGTTCCTCACTGGAACAAAAGTTTGGCTGCTTCTCTGCTTTGTTAAGCGCCATGCCGGCACTGGTGGGAGGCTGGTTCACCTGGTCGTGCCTGCAGCACAGCGACCCTGCCCGAGAGCCCAGCTTGCCAGCAGGCTCCTTTCTGGTGAGTACCCAGGGCTGAGTCACCACTGCCCTTGCTGGTGCCTTTGGAGAATCGCTTCCATGGCGTTTCTGTGCTGCAGGGAGTGGAGTCGGGGTGTGATGGCTGGAGACCAAGTCACCCCACCTTTGCATGCTGACTTCGCAAGAAAAGGAGCTGTGCTAGCTTAGAGTCCAGAACCTGCTGTTGCCAAATCCTGGCACAAAAATCACTCTGCTACCTGTGGAGCGTTGCTTTTCTGCTGAGGTGGGCTGCTGTCTTATGCATGCCGGCATCTGGACAGGGCTAAGGCAGTTCAGGTCATCCTTTACCCCACAGTAACTTTGTGCCTGGGTGTGCTGCTGTGATCAAAAGGCTCCCTCAGCTGCCCTGCTTCAGATACTGGATGGGCTGGCAGCTGAGGCTGATAAGGGCATACTGAAGTAAGCCCACTGTACATAAGGTTTCCCAGGAATGCTGAAATAGCTGATGGCTTGTGATGGATGGAAATTCCCAAGAGAAGACTTTGTTTTCTTTCATATGCAATTAAAGTGCTCTAGGAAAGTTTTGTTTGGGTTTTTTTTTTGTTTTGTTGTTGTTGTTGTTGTGTTTTGGGGGGGGTTGTTCTTGTCTTTGGTTTTTGTTTTCTTTTAATGGAGAAAAGTCACCTTTACCATTTTTCCCCCTGTGTTGTGTGGATTGGACATACTTCTAGGGTATGATTGAAGGTTGACTAGAGCTGAGACATTGACAAATGTGACAGTTTGTTCTTACGAGGTGTCTGTAAGGACTCTTCACCACACTCTTACTTTGCTTTTGATTTTCTTTCTAGACACCAGTTACTGACCACAGACAAAGGGGCACTGCTGCAGGAGACAGGGGTTTTGTATGACCACATGGAGCTGACTTGATGTTGTCATACGTATTGTGCTTAAACACTGAACCTTGCTGAAGTGCGTGAGTGCCCCTAGAGTTGAGCAACCTTTCTGAGCTCTAGTAATTGATGTGCTCAGGGGCTTGCACAAAAGAGATCTCTGTCAACTTCTGCCTTTAGTGTTGCCCTGGCACGCAGCAAGGTGAGGAGAGAGGAAAAACAACTGCTCAGGAAAGAGTGAGACTATAAACCTCGGGAGAACTGGCAAAGGGACTCTGGGGCAATGGGGAGTGATAGACACTACCTTTACCTAGTTTAGTCATAAGAAGATTAAAAGCCCAATTAGAGTAATGCATGAGGAAATGAATAGCCCCAAGGAGGGCTGTTAGATATTAAAATACAGCTTTTTTTTTTTTTAGGAAGTCTCAAAGTTGTGGATAGCTGGAAGCTGGGAGGAAAAATCACTCAGCATTTGCTTGGTTCTAACATTCTCTCCTTAAGCATCTGTGCTGACTAGAGACAGGATGTGGGATGAGGTGGACTTTTGGCATCAGTCAGCCTGACTATCCCAATCTATTTAATGTTTTTGAAAGAGCAGGATGTGTTTCAGGCCAACAGCAGGGCCCCAAGATCCAGTAAGACCTTCTGAAGCCTTAGCTTCCCACATTGCTGGCAGCCAGCAGGAAGATAAAATGGTTGAGGGTTGTTCATTACCCAGTTAGTGCAGTCCTCTATGTATAACCTGGGGAACAAGCAGTTGTGTAATCCAATTAATTTTACTGTCTGAGGCAGAGTATTCTTCAGCATCGCCGATTTATTTCTCCACAGTTTTAACAGGATGAATAGGTCAGAGATGTGTATGAAAAAAGGCGTAAAACCTCAGCTTGGAGCAGCTTTTTATTCAGCATGGGAAACGTGTCTAGAGAAGGAAGCATGAGGAGCAGCCCTGCTGATCTGCAAGGGGCTGTACCGATTTGAAGAGCTCTCCTGGCCGAAGGAGACCTGCGTTAGACACTGATTCAGACTCTAGTGCTGAGAGTGTCCCCAGACATCCCTAGTTCCCTAGCTCTGTGCATTTAGGTTGGATCCTGATCTTTTTATTTGGAGACAAAGGAGGAATCGTTTCGCCCAGGTCGGCAGAGTTGCAGACCTGTGAAACTTTATGTAGCCTGAAGAAGACTCAGGCAGGGATCCCTGCTGATCTTCTGGCGCTGCAGGTACGCTTATAATGACATTGCCCCTCTGTGGCACTTTCCCCCTGGCTTCACTGGGAGGGAGGAATATTGATCCTTTCCTGCTGCTCAGACTTTTGCTGCTCTCTGTGGTACCCTGGGAAGAATCTCCCATGTACCTATCTGATGTTTATGACTCCTGGTCCACAACCCATTCAGTTAACTCCAAACATTTTTCTAAAGCCCTTCTCTCTGGGAGGATAATTTTGGCAGCAGTGGATGATTTGGGTTAATATAGATGGGATAAATATGACATGGGATAAAGCATGGTCCTTGTCCAGACAGCCGGTACTTTTCCTATCATGGTGGAACATCCCTGGCCATGTGTGTGCCATGGGCTCTCTGTAGCCACCTGGCTTGTGTCCCTGGTCAGAGAATGACTTAGATTGGAAAAGACCTTTAAGATCAAGTCTAACCATTAACCCAGCATTGCCACGTCCACCACTACACCATATCCCTAAGTGCCACATCTACACGTCTTTTACCTACCTCTGGGGATGGTGACTCTGCCACTTCCCTGGGCAGCCTGCTCCAGTGATGCCAGCCCCTGAGATGCTTGCTAACAGCAGCAGAAAACAAGTTCCAAGCGAAAATGTGACTTTTATATTTGGTGTTTCCATTTTCAAGTTGCTGATGGACTGAGAACTGAATGCATGGTGTCCTGCCTTTTGTCCTGGCAGGCGCTTGTTCTTCTGTGGTTCAGCAGGGATAATAACACCATAAAACAGCTGCACTGTTGTCCTCTGCCTCACTACACCTCAGAGTCTTTCAGTAGAAAATCTGAACGAGATTTATCTAAGGGCAGTGCTTGGACAATAGCTCCTGCTCCATCACCCTCTTTTTCCACAGCTGCCCCTCCCCTGCATTCCCCTCTCTATAGGCAATTTTCTCATTTATTTTTAATTCAAAACGGCGTGTTGCCCGAAGCCTGGTGCTCAGCATTTTTCTGCTGCCTGTATCCCATTCTTCCATCTTTTGAGCTCTGTCATGGCCTTTCCACATTTTAATTACAAGCTCAGCAGGCTTCAGGCTTCCCAGTTCCTCAGGGCTGAGCAAAACCACTGCTTTTATTTTCTGCTTGTTTTCGTGTAATTTTCTACAACCCACCTGGGTGAATCTGGGGAGATGATGGGCAGCGTGTTGCAGAGTAAAGACCGAAGATTGGGCTGTGATAGTGAGGGGTAAAGTCTCTCCTGCTGCTTGCTGCTGTGGTGGTGATAAGGCAGCTCCGAATGCAGGGACGGCTGTTGACTTCTTGGGGTGAAGGCGCCTGTATCTGCTGGGCTACAGGCAGAGCCCTGGCCATTTTCAAAGGGCTTTGAAGTACCCTTTGACAACCTCCTCTGGGAGATAAGAGATTGCAGGGAGAGGAAGGCGTTCCTGGAAACAGCTTTAACAGCACGTATGTTTATCTAGGCTGGGTAACCCAGAAGGAGGCCAAAACCTGGGCTACTGACACCTGAGAAGATATGCAGGGATTTAAGCAGAAAATGCAAAATAATGCCAAACCTCGGGGTTCCAAAGTTTAAATCAACCAATTTTCTAGCATCTGCCTCAAGCCTAAAACTGAACGAGGCATTCATGCGTACATCCCTCCCTCAACCTTTCAGCGTCTGCACGGAGCTGTTACTCTGTGAATTTGCCTTCTCCCTCACAGATGTGGCTGTTGCTGCTCATGTGGCTGCCCAGGACAGCCAGTCCCAGAAGCCCCACTCTACACCTCTGGGTGTAGAGAAGTATTATGTAAAAAAGAATTTGCTTTTATTTGTTTTAAACTGAGCTCCCATTCATTCCATCACATCATCTCTGGCTCCAGCATTGTAGGAGGTGGTGAAGAGCAGTTTACATGTAAATAGTTGGCCAGGTGACCAGGAAAATGTCACAGTGACTCGACTGACTGCCTTCTCTGTTTTGTAAACCACCATTAGGTTTGCTTTTTTCCTCCTCAGCTGAAGAGTCCCAGCTTTTATATAACATCTCCTCATGGAAAGGTTTCTCCATACTCTCAATCTGCTGCCTGCTGTCCCTTTGGGTCTACCTGAGCCCCATCATCCTACTCCTGAAGGGCAGAGAGCAGAGCTTAGAACTGCAGCATCTTTCCAGAAGCATTTCCCTTCAGTGAAGACAGACTGGCACTTTCCCAACAGAGCACATTGTCCATGTGGTCCATTTTGTTACTCTTTATTGTAGCATCTACCCTCTGTGTGAACATACGGGAAATAGTCTGTTGTGAGAGTGGTACCGGGAAGGAGAAACTGCCCAGGGGGTCTTCTGATCCAAAATTTTCAATGGATCTATGATCTTGACGAGTATGAAAGTCAAGTGACTGCTTTCTGCATCATCCCCTCCATCGGGAGGA
Source organism: Oriolus oriolus (assembly GCA_013400235.1). Lineage (NCBI taxonomy): Eukaryota > Metazoa > Chordata > Aves > Passeriformes > Corvidae > Oriolus > Oriolus oriolus. Next base: position 822,026 of record VXBT01003189.1, on the reverse strand, counting down.
CACAGATAGGGAAAATTTCCTGCTGCACCACAGTACTATAAGGGTGCAGTACCCTTGGCCAAGATTTCCAAGCATGATACAAGTCTTTGCCACTTTGGTGGGTAGCTGACCAGGGATTGTTCAATAGTTTTGCTGATCACTAACTCCTTGAAAATCAAGTCCCTTTATCATTTTCCAAGTCTGACTGCATTAATCTCCCATTGCATTTTGCCTTTAGGAGGCCACAAATTCTTTGTGGTTCCTGAGATGGGAGGCAGAGCAGCAGTACAAAATAATGTTCCCCTGCTGAAGTTCTTTGAGAAAGAGGTCTTCATGTCCTTCTTCAAAGTATAACTTAAACTGGTTTTGACTCACTGGACAAATATTTTGTGCAGGATGTGTCATTTGCCCAGTTAGAATGGATACTCATTACATTTTATCAAAATTACATTGAAAATGTTCCCGTCATAAATTTGGTTGTCAGAGGCACTTGTGCAAATACAACATTTATGGTGGCAACCCAGAGAGCAGATTTGGCCCAGTAATTTCAATATATTCCTAATTTTCTGGGGGATTGTGATCCCAGATTTCCAGCGGTGGACGTTGCTGTTGCTTGACTTCAGGCAATGGGGACACTTGATATACTGTTGCTCTAGGCCAGGAAACAATGGAGAATGATATTATTATAGCTGCTGCCTTTAGCAGTAAAATGCAAAAGAAGCAAGCGGGTTGGACACTAACCTGATTTTTAAAGGGGTGAAACTTCCCCTTTTTTGCGTCAGGAGCTTACTGTCAGGATGCAGACAGCAGCCTGTGGATTTGATCAGGCATTTTACCTCTGTGAATCCAGAGAAGCAACTGTTACATTCAAGGCTTTGAAAATCAAAATACTGGTGAGAAATGGACAGGAGGCACTTGGCAAGCCTGATGATGGAAGGATGCCTTGATAAGCACCGTTATTGTTAGGGATCCAGGCCAGATTTTTGGAGTTCTTCATCTGAAGGGTCAGCTAAAGCAGTCACTAAACCCCTTTAAAGTGCCACAAATCCATCCTAATTGAGACCAGGTGGTTCTGACTGGAGGCTGCATTTGCTGGTAAAGTTTTGTGGCGTGAGCCAGGACTGGCTGACCAGGAAGCAGCCCCAGATCCTCATCGATCTGCAACAGTTCAAAGAGAATCCACATGCCCCAGCAGCTTTATTATGGGTCCTTTGTGTCACTTTTCTTAACAGCTGAGGTCTTAACATTTATGAGGCTTGAAATGTTACCAACGCTTTGGATGCAGAGCACCACAGAGGAGAGAGTGGCACAGCGGAAGAAATGGAAGTGGCACTGGACAGGGTCTGGGCTGCAACCAAGCAGTGCCCTGGGACTGCTGGGGCTCTTTGCAGTCCTGAGATTGTCATTTCTGTAATGAACAGGATAAAAAGGTGTTTGGGGCTGGGCAGTGCTAGATCCTAGGGTCCCGGTTTAGCACAAGTCCCCATTTGCTCTGTAGTCCAACCTATTGCTGTCAGAGGTGTGTTTCCACTGGAGGACAGCTGTTGCTGCATATATTTCTATTCATTTCCCCCCAACACTCTGTACTTCTCATCCAGGCACTTCTGTTTCTGATGATTAGGAACAAAAGTGGCAGAAAGATAGCACATTCTGGTGTTTACAAATAGCTTTGTCTCCCTGGTTTGACCAGAGTGGAGGTTCTCAGGACATGTTGCTCATAAAATCCCCATAATGGAAGGGCTTGGCATTGCTCTTTTTTTCCCCATTTCTCTTTTCCTATTCTGGTTGGTGGTTTTATTCCCAAGAGCAATATTCTAGATTGATAATTTTCCCGGGTGCTGCAACCAGACTGGAACTTATGCTTCAAATATTATTCCATTTCCTCCCGCAGGTCTCCACAGCCAAAACACATAGCCTCTCAAAAGTGAACACTTGAGTGGGAAAATGTGTAATAAATGGAATGGCAACACTGATGGTGCTCATTTGGAAAAGGAGATAATCTCCTTTGTTTGGACTACCACATGTTAACGGGTGAAGCATCTGTGATATTTTCTCAATAAAGCTGGTGCTGGATTTGTCTCCATTGCCTAGAAAATCCTCTTTAATCTTGTGAAATGCTATCTCTGTAATAAGAAGTATATCATGACTTGCATCGCTTTGCTTTTCCCTCTCTATTGTCTCGATCCGATGTGGTGCCAATTTGCAAATATTTAGTGGGATTAAAGCATTAGGCTTGTGTGAGGGGAAGAAGCATCACGTAATGTGAAGAGAAAAAGAAGAGACAGAATTTATTGTATACGTGTGCTTCCAGACACTTTTTATTCAGCACCTAAAGTCTTTTTGTTTTACTTCTCCTCCAGTAAGCTTTGCACCCTGGCAATCCATGCCCCACCTTTTATAGCTGCTGATAAAAGTTAGATGTTGTTCAGTCCTTTCGGGCTGCATTTTGACACGTTAGTTAAATAAAAACCTGATTTATCTGTGATCCGTTTGGCAGTGTTTAGAGGTGGGGCTGCTCTTTCTGGGTAGCCTGGGAAGGCATTAGCTTTGTGCGCTTTTCTAAGGAGGCAGATGGGGCTGCTTACGTGAAGAGAAGGAGAGTTTAGGTGAAATGAAGAAGGAGAGAGGTGGGGTTTTCCCTTTGCACTCTGGTGCTTTGGCCTGCAGGCTCAGGTCCCAAATCTGCTCCTGGTTACATTGTGTAACTCTAAAATAACTTGATTTACAACAGCCCGCTCTGGATTTAACTCAGCATAATTGATGACAGTCTGGTCCTTATTATTTGTTCTGCACCCAGCCAGCTTAAGGGTCAGGGAAAATATCTGAGGAACAGAATGCCTTTGATCTTTGGTTTAATATTTCTGCTATGTTTTACATACACAAAGAGCTATCATGGCCTTTTGCTAAGAGTTGTTCGGCAAGGAGAGACATGTGAAGTGGTCCCTGTGATGGTGAGGAAGCTTCTGGGGTGAGTGATGTGTAAAGTAGAAATGGGTGAAAGAACAAGATGGATTTCTCTGCTGTTATTCCCGCTAATAAGGCTATATACAGCTAAAGGAAAGAAAAATGGTTAGTAAGTACACAACCTCTTTCTTGGGTCTTTTAATTTGAAATTGTTGGTTTGCCGTGACACAGAAAATGACATTGTGAACACCAACACTGTCACTGTAATACACAGTCTGGTGGTTGCACCCAAGAATTCATATTTGCCTACCATATTTGCTACACCTGCACTATCCAGTCATTGTTCTCAGTACAGTGGGGAAAAAAAGAAAGAAAAAAAAGAAAGACAAGACATTTCAGTTTACTGTTTGCACATGTTAACTTTTGTGACATCGGTGGTGATACTTAATTTCCTCACGGTCCCAGAATGTAACAGGAAGTGTCAAGAGGGTTACGGAGAGGTGATACATGTATCTGCAACATCTGTTCCAGATATTCACCAGGGCCCAGCTAACCGAGTTGTTTTTGACGCTGTCTGAGCATAACTTGCTTTTCTTCTTTGCTTTGCAATTCACCTGTAGCAAAGCAACAGATGGAGACTCAAGGGGTGTTTTTCATCACCTTACGAGAAGCTATGCAGCGTGGCTTCCCCGGTGTGCCAGCAGCTCAGGTTTTCCTTTGGAGACTCATCCTCTCCAAATCAAGTTATCAGCCATGCAGAGCAACCAGTGGTCAGAGGGTCAAGATTAACCTACAGGGACTGTTTTAACAGGCTTCCAGATATTCCCGTTATCCAGCAAGTCTCCAAGCCAGACAGACTGTGGTGGCCACTCTGCATTTTGAGGCATCAAAGAGGAGTGAAGAGCTCTGTTAGGACTGTCAGAGTTTAAGTCAGGTGCAGATTGAGCAAATGATTTTGTAATGGTCCAGGGGCCCAGGTCTTGACCAGCTAGGTGGGAACAAACAGGAGCTGGGAAGGAAAACAGCACATAAGCACAGAGTCTGCTACAGAGAGAGAGAGCCTTAGGCAGTGGAAGGGATGGGCTTGGGCTTCAGAAGTGTTTTACTTTTAAATCCCTAGAGAAAAGTCATTACCATCCTATGCTGAGATATCTGTGGGGGACCTGCCTGCAAAATAATACTGTCTAGGAAAAAAAAATGACATGAGCATATATTTTCAACAAATTCCTTGTATTAATCAGAAAAGCAGGCTGTCTTTAAAGGCTCTTCCAGTCTTTCAGCTGAATGCCTACCAGGAATGAAGAGCTCTTCAAGTCTGTATTGACATTTTTATCCAGCAGTATATAAAGCACTGCTGCCCCATTAAAAATCCAGTGTATCTGGTGTGTGTGTGCAAATTTTGCCTGCTTCTTTTGCATATTATTTCCATGACTTGCTGATGTTCAAGCTGACGTGGTGGAAAATTGGCTATTTTCACTTCACACAGGGAATTAATTATACTTTTGCCATTCTGACTTGTGGAATTCCTGCCAGATAATTTTCACGTAAGATTACGGGACTAAGCAAACCTATGGAAAGCCGAATAGCCCCACTGCCCCCACCATACTGAGGGACAGTCAACCAGAGGCCAGCTAATGTCCCCACGAAGGTTTATGCATTTTGGCTTGCATCCAAGCACAAACATGATAATGGCTGGAAAAAACACATTTGTCCACAGCCTGTGCCAACTTCTAGCTTGAAGTCCATGAATTGTTCCATATGTGACAGACTGATAGGACAATCCCATGGACAGACCCGTGGGTCTCTGCTCACAGAGTGCTGGGTGAGCAGCAGCAGCACCTCCGGGTGAGTGAGATGACTGCAGCCCTGCTTGCTCATGTGTCCTGCAAAAAGACCCCCATCCTGCTCCATCCTGTTCAGGAGACGCTGTCAGCAGGATGTGCCAAGCCCAGACTGCCTGGATCCCTGGCTTACAGCTGCACAGAGGACACATACCAGTTCCAAGCTCCCTGCTCTGGGTGCTGCCCCAGCTACACCCTGTCCCTGAAGCACTAAGTGGTCCAGGAATCCCCAGGGTGTGCTGAACACACCCTGCCCACACAGGCCAGGAGAACAGGAGAGCCTTGCCTCACCTGGAAATACCTGAAATACCTGTAGACCACACGGTGCTCCCTCACTACAGGCTCACCCAGCACCCCCAGGGACCTTCCTTCCCTACACTCCAGCTTTTCCTCTCTGCCTCCTCACTCCCACTCCTGCCTAACATTGGCAGGGCAAGGGTTCACCCTGTCCTTCTCTCCCAGGGAATGCACGTCCTCTCTTGGACTGTGCAAGGGTTTGGGTTTGGATTGCAACTTTCCCTTGTGGGGCCATTCCTACGGTTTTGGAGTGGATTTTCCTTTCCAAGAATCTGCTCTCCAGTACAAGCACAGTGAAGAAATTTCCTCTTGTAACTAGTCCTTGAGCTTTAGAAAAAATACAGCTTTTCTTTGAAAAGGGCTGGTTCCATTTTATAAGTTTTTGGTTTTAAACACAAACACCAGTATGGGTTTTATGTCAGCTCTAAGAAACCTTCATTTACCCTTTAAAGAACTTTCATTTACCTTCTAAAAACCTGCGCTATAGTTGAACCTGGAGGGCTGAGCAGGATTCCTCTCTCAGAATTCCAAAAAACATTCTTCCATGTTTCTCACAAGAACTCTGAACACCCCCAAAGAAGGATCATAGCTTCCAATAAATGCATTATATAGGATATCGTGCCCTGAGACTGCCCACGATGCAGACCTGGCCTACAACCCCAAAGTTTCCATTTCCCTTTGCGTAATCTCAATATCTGCCTGCTTGGGGCACACCAGTTTCCTGGCTAGCCATGCCACATGGCCGGACCGTGAGCTCGGAGATTTTACAGCAATTTTTTCTTTGCAGCTGAGTGTCTGTGTGATCGTTCATTCCCTCCATCACCTGGACAGTGTTCACAGCCCTTGCAGAGCCAAGCACTCACACAAGCAGCATCCCCAGGCATTTTGGTCTTTATTTCACCCACCCTGAGCACACATGGGTGAACACACACAAGTCACAAGTGAGTGGCCTGTGCAGGAAAGTCTCTCCCAGGCCTCACAGACAGAAGTGGCTGTCAGTGATTTAAAGCTGCTGTCTGCAGAAAACAAGGGGACGATGGCTCCATTGCTCTGCACACAGCAGGGAGCCAGGGAGCAGATATCAGGCTCAAGGAGGCCTCGCTTTGTGTCAGCAATAACTGCAGGGTCACAGGAGGATTCTGTTATTAAAGAAAATAAATTTGGGTAAGTTGGGCAGTTATTCTCCAGCGAGCTGTTTGAGGCTGATTGATCGGCCCACAACTGGTACCAGGAACATGAGGGCTCTCTGACCCACTGCTGCTTTTACAGCCGTACTTCTTCTCTCTCATCTCCACTTTGTTTTCTTTAATAGATGAGCAGAATAAAATGCAGGTGAACTCTGTGAACTGCAAACAATGGGAGCTCAAAGCTTCTTGAATTGAGACATCCAGGGGCAGCACAGTATGTACTTTGTGCTGGGGTGGGGGCTTTGGTGCCTCTGGAGGAAAGTAAGTCACTTGTTTGGAGCATGCACAGCAGTAAAGAGAATAAAATAACTGCATTTAAGGGAAGGGGAGGAGAGGGGAGGGAAGGGAAGGGAAAGGGAAAGGGAAAGGGAAAGGAAAAGGAAAAGGAAAAGGAAAAGGAAAAGGAAAAGGAAAAGGAAAAGGAAAAGGGTGAGCTCTGGCCCATGATCATGGAAGGGAAATCAGCCCCTCCAGACTCTGCTCAGTGACTGCAGCACAGCACAGCTTGGAAGGAGATAGCAGCTGAGGACTTGAGACGAGGTCAGCATGAGAGTGCTGAGAAGGGAATTAGTATGTGAATGCACAAAAAGGAAATATCAAGGTGATAGGAGAGGTTTCTTCAAAAACTTGTGTACAGGAAGGGATGTGATTAAGAGGACAAAAGAGAGGAAGACCTCTAGAGGAAGTAAGCACAAGTTTTCTAGGCCTCTCAGTGTAAACAAGAGCAAAAACGATGCCAGTGCTAAACTGGGAAGTGATGGGTTTCTGGATATAGACTACAGTTTAATATAGTTTAAAAAGAAGCTCCGTAGTGTATGTAAATGGGGAGGTAGACTATATTGCCCATGAAATAGCTTGGAGAGCCTGGAGAGACCAAGATGCAGCAGCAAAGTTCTGCATCAGGAAAAAAAAGTAGTAAAATGAAGGACAGTACTTAGAATTTTGTGTCCTACCTGACTGAGAGAGCAAGAGGGATGCAAAACAGCCAGGGACAAATGCAGGTGGGAAAGAGGAGATAAAAGGCGCTGCTGTCACACAGGACACGTCCTCCTGCTCAGTGTGAGCCTGGCCTGGGGCATAAGGGTGAACATTCAACGGGATAGAGCCTGTGTTAATAGCAGGGACTGTTTGGGCTCCAGTGTCCAGGCACAACCCACAGCAATCAGGTGTGAAGAGCAGCCTGCATGCCACCTGCTGAGGACTGAGAAGAGCATCCCTATGACAAAACATCAAGGAGGAAAAGGAAATATCCATTGTTTTCTTGACATAGGAATGACGTTTTTATGGAACTGAAGATTGCCTGGAGTCTGTGGAAACTTGGGGAAAGGCACTATCACTTCCATCTCCTCTGGACAAGGGGGGAATTTGTCACTGGGAAGGGTCTGCCCTCCTCAGGCATGAGGCTGCAGAGGGAATTGATCCCTGCAGCACTGGACCCGTAATATCAGCAGTAACGCGGCATAGTGTGTGATCTCTGAGTTGGTAAAAACCTATTTTATCATTGCATTCCCCAGAATGTATTTCAGGGAAAGATGATTTATGGTCATGCTGCCCTGGGTATCACCATGATGGGTCATTTTGTTGATGTGCAGGGAGTATTTCTTCATGTTGGAGAATGGGCTGCTCTCCAGACAACAAGGAGGACACCTGAGGTGTGTTTAGCAAGCAACATTTGTCATCTTCAATAGGAGTGGTGTGTGTGGTGAACAGCTAGTGTCCAGCAGAAATATGATAGTGAGGTGGAAGAAAAAAGTCCTCAGTCACACAGCAGATGTGATAGACCACTGTCACTGCAAAGTCACACTGTTTATGACTTGAGTGAAAGTCAAAATTGGAAAGTAAGAGAACAGCGATTCATTTTAGGCAAAAGAGGTGAAACTAATACTGGTAAAATCTAGTGGTGTTCATCACCTAGGAAAGAGTTAATTCCTGTAAGAGCTTCTCCTAGCACTGAAGCTAGGACGACTGACATCTCCCTCAGGCGATGATCAGCCATTGAGATTTTTTCCTGATGATGTAACAGTTGTAACGTGACATCTTGCACACCTTTCATGGTTGGGGTGGTTATCTGCAGAACAGGAATGATACCCCGACACACGTTGCTCTGGCAGTTGCCATGATGCTACAAAACCCAGATGATTTATTTGCTTTATAATAAAGTCAATTTTTCTTTTTAATAAAATCAATTATTATTTTATTAATCATTGCTTCGTTGTGTAGCACTGCAGGCCACATTCTTAGGTTTCAGCTAGTCCGGCATGGACCATTTATATTAACATTTAGGATATAAATGGAGGGAAATTAATCCAGTACTCCAAAAGTAGTGACCTTCATTGTGTTGGTAACAGGACAGTGAATCCTTTCCCTGGTGTTCAGGAGACATGCTGGAAAGGCATTTGTCTCCTGCAGGCTCCTGTGCATATATGTATATACTTGCCTGCCTGTGTAAATGTCTAAAATAAGGTGGAGCAGCTCAAAAAGCACCAGGCAACTGAATCCTCCAACACAAGTCAGGGGTTGGGCTGCTTTTCCAGAATAAATTTATAGTTTGTGGAGGGAAGCAATCATTTTGTGATTGCTGTGGGCTATTTTCGGTATCTACCACAGGAGAAGATGAATTGTTTCCTGTAAATGCCGGTTTATCTCTTTTAACTGAACCCAGGGTGTCTGGCTCACGTGTAGATGTCACTCACATGTAAAGACATTTCAGACAGTTCTACTGCAAAGTCTGGGAAGAGACCGCAGGCAAATTTCCCACGAGAGCTCAAGTCCCGTTTAACAAAGAGCTAAATGAACAGTTTCTTAGATTCCAAGGAAACAATTGAAAACATGGCTCCTACAGCTCCTGAAATGCTTCTTCTGTGTTAACTACATGGTCATGGAAGTCTTTGTTCCATCTTCCCTTCAGAAGTGAAGTGTTGGAAGCTGAGCTCGAAGGGCAGTGCTGGCAGCACAAGCACTTCAGAGAGTGTCGGCTGTAGCACAGCCCCAGCCTGTCTGTGGGGTGTTTGCTCTGGAGCTTGACTGGGTATTTCACACAGAATCACAGAATATGCTGAGTTGAAAGAGACCTGCAAGAGCATCGAGTCCAGTTCCCAGCCCTGCACGGCGCTATCCCCAAGAACTCCGCCCTGTGCCCAAGAGCATTGTCCAAATGCTTCTTGAACTCTGTCAGGCTGGTGCTGAGACCACTTCCCTGGGGAGCCTGTTCCAGTGCCCAGCCACCCTCTGGGTGCCCAAAGGCAGAAAGGCCAGAACACTTGGGCAGCTAAATGCTAAGTAATTCCCAAAGTTTCTGAAAGAGTGCCTAGTGAAAAAAAATAAAGGTTAGCAAGGTGCAGCACCTGGCTTGGGGATACCTTTGGAGTAGGTGTGCAGCTCTGGCTGCTGCAGAGAGGAGCCAACTGAAGCAGAAAAACTCCAACAGAGCATAGCCAGAGTACTGCAGGGGATAGGGGAAAGGTAGGAAGTTTAGCAGTCCTGGATTTGTCCTCTGAGGGGAAGAGGAGATAAGGAGATGGGGCCGTTACAATAAAGAGCGCTTTGCTTTTCTCTTGCATTTTCCAACTAAGGAAATGAGACATTCACATCCTCATGTCACTGTGGGGTTGCTACTTGTTTCCACCTCTTACAGAGGGAAGCAGGGAAGGGCTGTTGTAGCTGAGCTCACACAAAGCAAGGCAATGGCAACACTGGGAAGAGAACAATAGCTTCCAAGCCCTCATCCTCTACTTCATTGGCAGGTTGTGCCACGTATACTGAAACACTGAGGCTCTCAGAAAACCTATTGAGCATCATGCACAGCAAGATAGATACTACTTGAGGAACAGAAAAGGGTCAAAAAATTGAAAGAAACATTTTAAAACTTTGCTTGCCTAGGGCAGCAGGAAGTTTGCTGAGGTGATGAGTGATTGTGAAGACGAGTGGGGTGTGCACCAGGATTTGTGGTCACAATCTGAAAGTGTCCTTTTGAACATGGATCCTTGTTCGATCTCAATTAAGATATGGCAAGGGCCACCCACAGTACTGATCAGACTAGGCAGAATCATCCTGAGCCTTGAAATGATCCATTAACTCTGACTTCTTTTTACTTCCTTGAAGAGAGCCATCTTATGACACCTGACTGTGCCTCAGTTTCCATTCTAGAATGGAGAGATCAGTACTCCCTGACTGGGAAAGTGAGGAGAGGAAAAAATAGTCACTCCTTTAGTTTCTGATACTGAGGCAGAAAACGCTCGGAGTCCAAACCTAGCAGTTGTTGCTGGTACGGAGCTGAACAGAAGTTAAGAAGGGCATCTCTGGGCTAGGATCATGGGATCACAGAATAATTCCGGTTGGAAGGGTCACCTCTGAATTCTTCAGATCAAGCCCTGCTCAAAGCCAGGCCAGCTTTGAGGTCAGGCCAGGTTGCTCAGGGCTTGATCCAGTTGAGGCTTGTCTCCAGGGGATGGAGAGAGCACTGCCTCTGCTTGTCTGAGTTCACTGGTGGGTGAACATGGAGGCAAGCGAGAGAGACCCGTCAGATGTGGTTCCATTTCAGGAAGACATTAATGAGCCATAAGGCTGAAGGATTTCCTGCAGTCAAAATTCCATGCCCATTTCCAAGCCTGCTTGTCCCCAGTTTCACTGCAAGACCCATGGTGCAGTGTGGTGTGGCACTAGTGTGACTGTCCTGGCGCAGAGCAAGGGCTGGAAGGTATTCCCAGTAGATGTTGCAGGCTATCCTGACCTCACACTGTAACTATTAAGCCTCGGTTTTATTAGCCTGCTATTAAAGTCTGGGTGTGTTAAATGTATTAGATCAGAAGTAAGGCTGGAATTCCTCCTGCTACAAATCAGCATGGTGACTTGCAGACATGCTCTTAGAAAGAAGGTAGGTAAATATTTAGAGAAGATATGCCCCTGGTTTCTGAGAGAAAATAAATGATACATAGTGGTGTATGATGAAAGCAATGAAATCAGATATTCCTTTTGGCTTCTTCTCTACTTAGAACTTTTTCCTCTTCCTAAATGAAAGCCCAAAATATTCAGGATTTATTCCGCAGGAGACTGACATTCCCTTCTTAAAGCCCTGAAGGCTTAGAAAAGTTCAAACCCAGACATTTGTCAAATGAAACGTTATGTTCAGTTTGAAATTCAGCTTAGGCACTGTCTGTGTTATCCCGTTAGCGAGGCTTCCCTAAATCCCATTTGCACATCAGAGCTGCATATTGCCTCACAGATTATTATGGTTACTTACAGCAGCCTCTGACAACACTCCTGCTTTAACAGTGTCTCATTCCTGCAAAAGGGATGCTTTCAGACAGGATTGAGGGAAGGAAAAAGAAGACTAGGAGTAGCAGCACGTTTTGGGCACATCTTCTGTTATCTTTGGCAGAGAGCAACACCTTCATTTAGGGCCAAAAGTAAGTCTTAAGACCATCATCCACAGGAGCTGTCCCACAGTGCCAGCCTCCCACTACCTAATGCCAGCCAGTTTCTGCCTTCTCCCCCATGATTTCTTGTCTCTCCCTAGCTGTGACCTAAAATTGTTACTGGGTACAGATTTGATCCTATGCCCTCTGTCCAAAGAATCTCAGGCTTCTGAAGTGTTGGCCTCCAGGCAGACAGAAATCCACCTCTGCAGCTTGCTGCCTGCTCTCCATAGAAAGCAGGGATGAGGCCACCTTGCATGCTCCCAGCATGTCCCAGAGCAAGCAGGACAAGCAGTCTCCAGTCACAGCTTGAATCTGTAATTGTGCAGTGTGGTTTTGGACATGTGCAGCTCCACACATGCTGCTTCCAGTAATGAGAAAAGAGAGGAACCCTGGCAGGGCATGTGGGGAGGACCACCCTGTCCCTGTTGGTGATGATGAGGAGCACAACAAAGGGTCTGGCTCTCTGAGCAACACGGGGCCAGGAGCACTTGCAGCTGCAGACAGGGTGGGGTTTGTCACTGCCCTGATATCCTGCTCCAAATTCAGATTGTCACTGGTCAGCCCCATCCCCAGCTGGGGATGGAACAGACCTCGGCAGACATTTAATAGACTTCAGGGTTTTGAGGAGGGAAGGTAGAAAGGAGGGAAGGATTCAAACTTGCCTTTTTGGCCCAGACAGCCTTTTTTCCATTTTGTCCTTGCGCCTGGAAGGCACTGGCCTGGCGCCTTCGCAGTACACGCATCCACAGTGGGCAAACCCAGCTATTCCCTGTGGCAAACCCACCAACGTGTGCACACAGAATTTCCTACCAGCTTGCCTTCTTTGTGAAGTCAAAGCAATGACCTTTTCAAAGTCTTTCAAGGTCCTCATTAAACAGCAATTATAAGGCAATTATAGCCAAATATGTACTTGCCAATGTACTTCAAAATTTCCACACAGTGGTTTGCAATTACAATTGTCTTTCTTGGATGTGAGTTGCCAATAATATCCACAGAAAATATGTGCATCTTGGTCAAGGTGGGAGTAGAGAGTGGAGGTATCATGTTCTTCATGAGCTGTAACACTTCTAGATTCATGCTGAAAATGAAAGAGGAGTTTGGTCTAAGGGTCCAAATTTCTGGCTGAGCTATTCTGACTCACAGTTTCTCCTGGCTGGGTATATAAGTAGTAGCATTTAGGATCATTAGATCCTATTTGCATGATCTCAAGCTTTGACCTTCCTATACTTCATGTGTAACTTGTTTCTCCACTGGATAGATGCTTGGAGGAGAACCAAGCAAAGGGACCAGAGCAGGAAATGGTTTCATGAGCCAAAGAGAAACTGGAGAAGGTTAAGAATTAGCTGTGTGAATTCTCTGCTGATATCAGTTGGCCTAACATAATGAAGCTGCATTAATTTACCCTAGGAAACCATCTGACACTACTCTTTGTGCAGGAGTGTGCTGACAGTAGCAACTTCTCTGGGAGCGACAGGGGAGGCATCTGCATCCAGTTCGGCAGTGACCGTTCGGTGTGGACTTTGCATGCACATTTATTACTGCACTGCCTCCACAGCAAGAGATAGTTAAGCTTTGCATATGTGAAAAATAATAAGTCTGGATGCAGAAAAGCCTTTGGAAGCCCTAAATCACACCAAGTTTTCTGTAAGTCTCCCCTGAATCTGGACCAGTGTTCCTCAGTAACTTGTTGTGTAGATTTGAAGTGTCGGCTGAAAACAGTTTGTCTGACGCCTGACCAGCTGAAATAGAGTCTGAGAATATCCCCAGCTTGCACTGCTGTCATTAAACATTAACAGTGAGCAGCTGGGCCTTCCCTGGACTGCACAGACTTGCACTCCTGTCACTGCTAGTGGGAGTAAGCTTTGTAAGAAGAGAGAAGAAAACACACCCTGGCAGGTGCAGCCCAAACCATGAGTCAGAGGAACAGAGGAGCAATGGGTTTACACCAGCACTGCCTATCTTTGCCTTTGAGGATGAAGTGGGAGGCGTGTGTCCCTAAGATGAGAGGCTGGGTTAAGCTGGGATGGAGCTGCCTCAGGCACTGCCATTCATATTGCTTTGGTGTTCCCATCACTTTCCATCCAGCTCAGCACTGCAGTGTGGTTAGGCAGAGAGGACATTTCACAGGGGCTCAGGTCCAACATCAGACAACACAAAGTAAAATAAACCAGAGGGGTTTCATTGATGATATCTGAGGTGGTAACCTTGTGTCCTTGTGCTGTGCTAGCTGCTCCGAGCAGATTTGAGATGGTGCAGACGCCTTCCCGTGGCAGGGCCAACACAGGAGCTGGCCACTGCCAGCCTGGGGACCTTCCAGGCTACAGTTCACAGCAGGTAACATTGATTTTTGCCCTGTAGACCTCATTGCTCTGTCACAGACAGGTGATAGCATTTGCTCCTACTCAGACAGGACCAAGAGTGTCTCTCCTGCCACCAGTCTAGATACAGTTCAGCAGACAGCTGTGCTAACTCCCTGGAAATCCTTCAGAAGAGAATTAGTGGAGAAAGAAAATGAAGATAGACAAAAGCTTAGGGGCTGAGAACACGAGCATCCCGAGCTGGATTTGCCGTGCTGTGCCTTGTTCTGTGGCAAATGCCCATGGGCATCCAGTTGCTGTTAGGCCAAGTAGCTCAGCCAGCTAAGGAGCCTCCCATCACCTGTGCCATGATATAACCCATGAGCGTGGCAGCTACTGCAGGTAGCTATGGCACAGTGCCCACAGCTTTCACCTTCCCTTGGGTGTGCAGCCATACCTCTGGGCTTGCCTTTGAAGGTCCCTTTGCAATCATCTCAGGGATGGAAATCTGGCGTGGTGACCCTGCAGACTGCCACACCGACCTGTCCAGAGCCCTGACCAAATCCTCCTGCTGGCCTCTTTGCCTTGCAGCTTTGCACAAGAGCAGTTTGTGCCCACTGGAGCTGAGGGCTGGTGGCTGCAAAGTGTGTGGCTTCACCCGTGTTGATTATGGTGGGGACCTTGCCCCCAGCCTCAGAAGACACACACCCAGCCAGGGAGGCAACCTGCAATTAAGTAACCAGTATAAGTACACCCTGATGATCCCATGTTCAATCCCTCTCTTAAATGAGGCGGAGCATGTTGATCCCATGTTCAATCCCTCTCTTAAATGAGGCGGAGCATGTTGATCCCATGAAGACTGCCTGGTGACTGATTTTCTATGGCTCAGGCAAAGAAAAGACACTCCTGGATCTGGATTAGTAGATTGGTTCAACCTGGATTCTTCTCTCCCAGTGAGATCTGCTAGATACTGGCATCACATCCTTATTCACCTAAAATGCGCACAATTTCCCTTGTGTACATGCAGGAGTCACTCGGGGTAGTACCACTCAACTCCACAGAATTAAAACGAGCTGGCTCAGGACGAGCGAGCTTCGTATCAATCCCAGTCCCTGTCTACACAGGAACTTAACTCTGCTTCCAAAGAAAAGCAGAATCCACTCTCTTTTGGAGTGGATTTTCAGAATGTGATGCCACAGCTGCATAGGTGGACATATCTAATTTCATAGGTAATTTCAGCAGAAGTTAATGACAGACATGAAACTAAGAACTGCCAACCCCACAACTCAGCACACCGAGGTTTTGAAAATGTGCCCCTTAACCTTTTCTTCTTTTTTGTTTTTTTTTAAAGTTACTGGAGGTTTCTTGGAATGGTGACACATTTTTTGATAGACTAATATGTGCTGCATGGGTAGCAGAGGTGGTGTTTCTCCAACCTAGATGCAATTCATGTTAGAGCACAGGGGAAGAAAATACACAGGAAGTCTTTAAAATACAGGACAAGAGCATGTGAGTTGATGAAATAATAACTGGAAGCTCTATTCATCAGGGTATTTAAGCAACTGATTCTGCCCAGAAACAATTCCGCTCACTTCCCTAGGATTAATCACGAGGCTACAAACGAATACTTTAAAGTATCCTGCAGAATCATGGCCTGAGCAAACAAAGCTCATTCATCTGATTTTTTTTTCCACACGTACTTGTTTCAGGCCCTGCACTGTGTCTGCTGGAGACTCTTGCAAGAGCTTGTTTTACTGGCAAACCTGGAGCACATTTCAAAATCCTGCATGAGGAGTCATGGAAAACAGATTTTAAATGCCCATCCTTGAGCAGTTGTGCCAGGAGAGCTGGTGCCAGTAGGGGAAGACTCCCAGTGTCATGTGATTTATCTGTCTGAACAATGTAGCTTGGATTTCATGAATCTGCAATCCAATATTTAATGCAATAAATATCCAAACTGAGTTCTGTTTTAGATACCTGATATGTACTAGATGCTTGGATAATAATAAATTTTAAGAAATCCCAGTATTATCCAGGCTATTCCACCCACAGGGAAAAAGAAGTGAAATGTTTCCCTACCCTGAGAGCCACTCACTCAATTGCAGTAATAATACTTCAGTTTTCCAAATGCATCTTCCATTTCAAAGCACTTTTCAAATGCTAATTAACTCTGACCATAGCCTTGCCAGAAAGGGAAATATTATCCCATACTAGACAGGTGAGGAAGACAAAGACTAAAGAAGTTCCCTTTCATTGCCTCAAATCTCACAGGAATAGGTGGTGGACAGAGCTGGGGAATTCCTTTAACTTTTTGGATTTTTGCAGTGTCTGGTCTTGTGCTTTAGCTGTTTGCCTAATCTGTGTCTAGACGCTGCTTCCTTGTCAGAGCAGGGCCGCTGTGGGGGCTGCCTGCCTGCCTGTGTGCGAGGGTGAGCAGTGGGAGCTGCGCACCTCCACAGCACCAGGCTCATGCTGAGGTCACCCCTGGCTGGAGAAAGGAAACCAGGACTGAAAGGGCTTCAGCCTCCGCCCGTGACCAGGCGGACTGGTGGGAGATGGCACAGGGAGATGCTGTCCAGAGGAGGGCAGACCCATTTCTTGGCACCTCCAGCAAGGCACACAAGTTTCCCTAAAGCACTCTGCCCGCCTTGGCCCAGGGCATTGGGGCAGCAGCTCCTGGGTTGGCTCATCTGCCCCAGAACAGGGTGGGGAGCAACTGGGCACTCACTCTTTGGGTCTCCAAGCCCCACTGGGAAGGGAGCTATAGCCTGGGCTGGCACAGCTGGCAGGACTGCAGCGGGTCAGGCTGACAGCCAAGGCTGGATGATCTCTAAGCCTGCCTGAAGGGCACCACTTGGAGAACGGAGCATTAAGTACTAGCCAGGACACAGTAAAAGGGTGAACAAAGTAACCCTCTGCTGTAGAAGGGAAAGTCTTTAACCTCAAACTGTGTGCTCAGTGCTGGAAAGAGTTCACAACCCCTTTTTTCCTCATCCTCCTCCTCACAGCACGGCCTTGCTTGTGAGAAGGGAGAGGATATATGTTAAGGCTATTCACTTTTACAATATGAGAGCCAGGAGTTTTAGGGCTTGTCTGTGGTGAAAAGGACTTGCTGGTCTATCCCAGTGAACATACAGCTCCATTCTAGCAAATAAAATCCAGATTGTCCTCATAGTATAGTCCAAACCCATTCCTTGATGGAGAAAAAATTGGATCAGCAGCACCACATATTTTCCTGTGTAGCTGCACTAACACTAGGAAGAGCATAGGTTAGGGAGATAAAACATTTTTCATTTACTCCTGTAACTGATGTAGCTATACCAAACTACTTTTTAGTTACAGTGCTAGCACTGCCCTACTGCAGCAAACCTTGCATTTTCCCATTATATGTTATATTTTCCCATTATATGTTATATTTTCCCATTTCTCTGCCCAGCAGGTTGTAAGCCACTTCAGCTGTGGTTAAAGCATCTCTGGGCTTTTTTGCTGATGTTATAATGAAAAGCATTTAGCCGGCAGAAGGCCTCAGTGACTCTTAAATCCCCACAGATGGGCTCCCCTCGACCCTGAGCCTTCAGCACACTGCAAGCTGGCCCAGGGGAAGGGCTCCAGGAGGGTGCTCCTGGCAGGGACCATCCCTGTTTCACGGATGAGCAAACCCAAACCCAGGAAGATTAAGGAGTCCTATTCCCTCTGGCCACCACTCCGCTGTGATGGAAAACACAGGTGGACGGAGCTATCAGGGACTGTGCAGGGGGAAGCAGCCCTCTCTCCATCACATTATGACAAGGAGAGCTATGCCAGGGATGAGCTGTTAGAGGCAGACCTCTGCCTGCTTACAGCCCTAGATCACTGGACCCAAATACTCACACAGCTCCATGGAAGTGAGGCACCAGGGTACAGCCATTAGAGAGGGACTTACACAGGGTGGAGATATGAAGTGGGCATGTGGGAGCCTTGTTGGGATGGCACTGCTGGCACTGCAAGGAGATGGGAGCCATCCCATCTGGGATGGCCTGTTGGCAGCTCCCTCACGGCTCTTTCTCTTTGTAGGAATGAATGAGAAGTGTGTCTGTGGGGGGGAGGCCGGGCTGAGCCACTCATGCTGACAGTCTTACCACAGAGAGTAAGGCAAATCCAGCGTAACTCACAGAACGAGGTGTGTGGGGGCCGTAATGAGACTTAGGAGTGGGGAAATTAGAGCATGGAAGTCTGTACGTGCATTTGGTTTAACTCCTGTTTGCGTGATAGGAAGGGACATTGAAAAAAAAGAACAGTAGAGCATGTGTGGGACAGAAACATACCTTTTTATATTCTCGTAATTCATGCTTTACATAACTGAATAAATGTTAGTGAGTTTGCTGGAGAGGGTGGAGATGACAGTCTGTGCTCCTCACAGGGAGAGAAAGGAAATTTGCTGGATCCACCCATAAAATGAGGATCTTCCTGGGTTTTTTTCCCTTGGTATTTACAGAAGGTTTGTTCTCACTAGAAAACTCCAGAACTATCTGGCAGGTGTGTCTTAAAATGTGTATGGCTGTACTCAGGACTTCACATCTGTGAAACATAGTCTGTGCTGGAGCCTGAGGGATAGCTGAAAGCATCTTTGCTGGCCCTTCCTCTACAGTCCTCTCAGCAGATTTTGGCACCTCTAGTTTTTACATGAAAAAGCAGATGGGAGAGAGAGCACTTCTGAGAGGGCCTAACACCTTCTCAGCCCAGAGATATTTTAAGCATAAATCTGCTAGAAGACCTCAGGAGGTTTCAGGCTCCAACTTCTCCCAGCAACTGACTTAATTCTGGTGTTCCATGGTGTGCAAACACAGAAATGGTCATGAAGGAGGTCCAGAGGCAGTGGAGCCACTCCAGCCATGGCAGACTCACGCCAAATGGCACCAGTGTGAAAATCTAGCGAGCAGAGGGGGAGAGCCAAATCCTCCATGCCAGAAAAAGTACCAAGTTGTCTTGAATTGATAACAAGTTTTTCAGTACAAAAGATGCCAAATGAGCCTCCGAGGCTGGCCTGAATGCATGTCAGGAAAAGCAATCACAGGATAACGCCGGGGTTTTGGAGCTGGATGTCTGCCTGTGCCGTTGCACAGCTTTGTTTCGGTGCCGGCGGGAGCACGGTGACCCCAGCGGAGGAAGGCAGCGTGCCAAGAAGGCACCATGGCACAGCAAGGAGCTGCCACCCAGGCACCAGGACAGGCTGTACCTGTGCTCCTGATTTGTTCCCACTGGGCAGGGAAGGTTCTTCGCATTAGACCGCGTCGAGAAGAAAATTATTTGTTGAGGGAGGAAATACACCAGCAGCTGTTGCTTAAATGAAGCAGGCCTATGGTTTGACCTCAGATTGGAAGGCAGTTTTGCACAAGGCCTTTTCAAACCCACCACACTGCTCACCTCTCCTTCCCTGTTAATAATTACAGTCAGTGCTGCTGGTGTCAAGTTGCTATAGAAGCACTGGCTAAGCTTCTTTGCAAGCTGTTTAATAAACAGAAAAAGATCTTTCCCGAGATTTCCCAAGCTTTCTTTTTGAACAATCAGCTGCAAAGCAGCCCGAATCCTCGCTGCCTCCCTGCTCCCTGACCCAACACCCCCTCAGCTCAGCACTCTGGCCCACTCCAGATAACTTGCCCCAACTGCAGTGCCAGGAAACTTGCTTTCCATAACAAAGTCCTGCCGACTGCTGCTTAACACAAGTGCCTCTTCAAGTGGAGGCAGTGGGGTGCTGCTCGCTGCGCTGGTGCCAATCTGTTGCCCCTCAGGGCTGGCACCATTTACTGATGTGCCCCGATGTGCTCTCTCCCTGTGTCTCTCCCGTGCAATGATGGGGCTTGTGCCTCACCATGCTGATGTCACTTCATGGACCAAATGCTTAAACAAGCATTAACCCATAGTTTCGAGGGAAGGTTGTTTTTAAGCTCCATGTATCTCCCCAGTCCACTACACAGTGCCTATCGTCTCTGTCTTCAGGTTTCAGCCTGCCCCTGACTGAGTTGCAAACAGCAGTATCCCAGAATGACTGCTGTTTCCTATTCCCATCACTGGCCGTAATTAATGGCTGCTAAAGGAAGATCAGGACTGCCTTTTATATACATTTACCCACCCAGCACTCCCTCAAGGTTTGTGTTACTCCACTGGAGCCTTGCTGATTTATTAGGGCTCAGGCAGACCTGTAGTCATAACAGCCTGGGGAATATTTTCTCTGTAGGTTCAGGATTAACACAGGGGTTCAGACCTTACTCAGAGAAGGGATTAGAGTGTGGGTAAGTGGACCCCTGGCATATATATCTCATGAGCCCAAATAGCAGTGGCTGGGGAGATGACAGAAGACACTGCACAGAGCCCAGGCCACAGAGTCACTGATGCCTGAGCTTCAAGCTGCTCTCTGGGTATGCAGCATTCCCTGGCATGGCATGGCCACTGCTACCACCCTCACAGGCTCACCTCTCTCTCCCTTGGCTTCTTTATCATCCACAAAAGACACAATCAATTTTTCTGTCCCTTCAGGAGGCAGAAGATGAGGTGTAACATTTCACACGGGCATTTTCTGCCCCGTAGAAAGGCACATTCCTTTGCCCCTGAATTCACTGGACACATTCATGCCATGAATTATTCCAGTCGAGCCAGTAACATCCTCCAAGGAGCAAGGTGCCATCCAGGAGGGGTGGTCCAAGGTTTGCTGCCTTGGGTACTTACTGCAAACTATCTTCCCACAGCCACCACCCTGTGCTGAGTTACATCATCTCACAGTGTAATGCCTTTAAATCATTAATCTCTCTTACTTCTGGACTAGGGCCAGAAAAACAGATGAAGGCCAGGCTGAGTTCAGATCAAACCAGAGGACATTGTGGTTACATTTATGGTTTTTCAGAGGATCTCTCACCTGCAACCACAAATCTGCCTTTATTTGGCTTGAGCATGATCCAAAATTACCTCAGAGGTCAGCAGTGCATGTCTTGTGGATCAGTGAAAACTACTGACTAACCTAACGTAATGCATTATGACTGTTACTATTCCGGGAAAAAGGGTGGCTGTAGTCTGTTGTTTTGTAATAAAATCTAACATTGATTTTTTCCCTTTTTGCAAAAATACCCAGAAAAAAGGCCAGAAAAAAATAAGGCATGGGAGTGTTCTGCCCTCTTCATCTTGCTAAATGCCACAGCCCTTGCTACAAAGAATTCATTGTAGGCGGCATTCTAAATCCTCTTTACAAATGAGAATTAATGGAACTTCCCAGCACCTCCACAAGGTAAGTCAGAGGGGCTGAAGTCAGTTTCCAGAGAGGAACCATGACTCAGGTCAGTGGTGGTCGAGCCTCTGAGGGAGGATGGTGGCACTCCCTGGGTGCCTGGTGATGCAGCCCTGGAGCTCAGCTCCTGCCCACCGCCAGGTTGGCGCTGGCTGTTTACTCCAGCTGCTCACTCCAGCTGCTCCTGTTCAAAGTCCCCCAGAGCCAGTGGTAAAAGCACCACTGTCTTTCCCAAGATTGAGATTAAGTCACCTTTGCCCTACTTGTATACTTGTAAAATGGGAGTAATAATATTTCCCTGCTTCCCTGTGGCCGGCGAGGATCTGTCATTGTTCCTGCTGGTGAGAAGGGTGAACAAAAGGGAAAGGAGAATAAATATTTACCCAGAATCTGATACAGGTAAATCCATCTGTGGATTGTCCCCTCCTCCAACAAACTTCCCTTCCTACGGGAAACTCTAGCCTCTATTTGGTTAAATCATTTACATACATTAACGAACAATTAGGGAGGGAAAAGGGGAAAACCAGCCGAGAAAGCCTTCCACAAAGGAGCTGCCCTCGGTTTGGCTTGTTTGATTTAGGATAGGAGGGAAGTAACCTGACTGTGATAGATGAGGGCTCTGCCATGACCCAGACCGTCTGTAAAATCAAGTCTGGGTGGGAGATTTAAGACAAAAGGCCAGACACGGTGTTGGTTTAAACTATTGTGGTTCCTCTAGAGTTGCTGGAACACCGAGAGTTTTATGGGGAAGGTCTGGTGCCACGGGTGCTGAAAGAGGAGGGCAGGGTTGTGGCAGCCTCACACTCTTGGCAGAGTTCTGGCTCTGTCAGAGGAGCTGTGAGCTTTGCTCTTGGTCATTTTATTCATGCAGCTCAGCCTTGTGATGGTCCCTGGGGCCCAGCTGCTATTGAGAGCTTTCAGCTTTCCACATGAGATCTATTGGATGTGACATGGTACACCGGAGTCATATGCTGCCCTCTAAGTAAGCCACATTTAAGTGCAGCATCACCATAAAAACAGCAAACCCCCAAACCCATCCTTTTCACTCCAGCGCAAACTGCCCCCCCTTCCAGCTTTTTTTATGGACTCTTTTCCATCAGTGTTCCCTGCTCAGAGCTGCACAAGAGGTCCCTCCAATTATCCTCTGCATATCCTGAGGCTCTCTCCATACAAGGAGTAAGGAGCTGGTGATCTGGCATGCTCTCCTAGTACAGATTGGCCAGAAGAGGCTAAAGCCTGGAAGGCATGTCCCTGTTTTTGTGATCATTTGGGCTGAGAAAACAGATATCTGTGAGCTGGAGCTTTGGTAGCTAACTCTGACCGAGGCTCATCAAAGCTAGAGAGATGGAGTGCAGAGAGCGGAGTAAACTAGACTGGCTTTGTGCTGAAGCCAAGAAATACAGATCAAACAAATGCAAATTCAGGGGGAAACATTGTACACCTATAAACCTTTGTATAAGAACACCCTTTTTTTCCTCAAAAAACAAATAATGAGAAAAACAAGTACTGCCATCCCAAAGTCCTTTCTGCTCTGAGCAACACTGCCTAGCACTTCGCAGATTTCCCCATATTCCTCCGCTAATTCCTTCCTTGGAGGATGCATCTGAAGTGTTATTTCAAACTACCTTCTCCAACCAGAGAAACCCAATACTTCAGAAACAGGGCACTGAAGCAGAACCTCCAGGCCCCCCCAACTCATTCCCAGCATTGCTGGCTCTGCCCCTTTCTCACGTGTTGGAGTCAATTCACTTGCACATTTTCTGTCACAGCAGCCCTGGGACAATCTGCTGCAGTTTGGGACAGGACTGTGAGGTCACCAGGTACACGCTGCCCTCTACAAACCAGGTGGGGATGGCTAGAGAGACTGCCAGCCTGACTGGAGTCTGCTTGGTTGTGTAGAAATCCTTTGACGTGGCAACTGGCCATAACAGATCAGAGCAGACTCAAATCCCGGCGGGTGTTTGAAGTTAAATCTACAGAGGTTCAAATATTAGCCTACTCCATCACCTGCCCATCAAATATTAACTCACTCCACCAAGGGTACACTTACCCAGTCCCTCAGCTCACCGCTTCCTATACTGGTTATTTTTCTTGAGACAAATGCAAACCACTGCATCCTGGATGCTGCTGCTCTTGCAGAAGGAGACAAGCTCCAGCCCAGTTATGGAAGCACATTAAGTACCATAGATTCACAGCTCGGGATTTATATCTGCTTAGGGACTGAGGTCAGGATAAAGAAAAATAGTTTCAGTGCTTCTGTGAATCAGTTTGTACATTAAATCTGCCTTCATCTTGGTAATGAAAGCTGGATTGCCAATGCCATGTATTAAAAAAAACGTGAGTCACACTCTTAAACCATCGCAAGACCAGCCTGAAAATCATACAGCAAGGTGTCCTTTCAACTGCCTTTCTGGTCCTGGACGTATCAGGAAGGTGTGATTTCTGTGCTTCTTATTTTTCAGGGTGAGTTACATCCGTGCTGTTGTTTTATGAGTGAGGAGAGACTTGGATAACCCACTCCCTGGGGAAAACAGAGCTTGGAGGAAAATGGGCTACAACTCATGCAGAGAGCTGGCAATACAATCTGTCCTGTCTTCTTTGCCTTCACGCATTAGCTAAAGTCTCGTGGGAGTCAGAAAGTCTCAGAGGAGCTTGGCCCATCCAGCGTTCTAGGGCTGCTCTGTCTTGCCCCAGCACTGCTCACCCGCCAGGCCAAGCAGGCATGGAAGAACAGGGGAGCAACTGCCAGTGGGACTCACTGGAGGTGGCTTGCAGGTAGAATGCAGATTAAAAAAAAACAAGTAAAAAGCGCTCTCTCTTTCTGTGCCTGAAAGGTTAGAAAAGTAGCAAGTTTTCCCTAGTTCTTCTTAGGTGCTTCTGCAGTTTCGGTTCCATTGCTTTGGAAAGGTGGGAAACTGGAGTTGTAGGAGGCAGCCTCACACTTGTTCTAATGCTGCATCTTTGCCCAGCAGGGAATAAGATTTTTTCTACCTGTATTATCAAGATCATGTGTTATATTCACAAAATGTTATTTTTAACCTCTATCTATGGTGTGCTCCAAACTCATTAATGATTAACTGAGAGGGTGTATTCCTGGTCCTGCTTCTCAGCTGTGTTAGGAAGATTAGTTGAGGTGCTTTGAAGTTTTAGGATAAAAAGCTCTGCCAAAGTGCTATGTATTGTAATTATTACCTATATAGGAGACAAGTGATGACTGTACAGTAATCTGATGAATGGAGATTTAACTTGCTATTCCCTCAACCACAGACATTTTCAAAGAACAGAGGTTGCAGTATGAGAACCTGCTTAACACCATAGATGTGTAAAGCTGGGCTGGTCACACTTTCATCATCTCAGTGAAGGAATGTGTTTCGATCTTTTTTCACTGGTCCAGGATTTAGCATCCAGAGCTTCCATTCTTCAGGAGTTCAAACCCTGCCAGCAGTGTTATCACGCTATGATATTTGAAATGGTTTTTACGTAAGGACTGCACACGACAGCTTGAGCTGCGGCGATCGAGGCAAAGCCACCTGGCTGCCAGCCAGTGAGAACAGGCTCCTTTCTCAGGCAAATTGCTCAGTGGTATTTTTAGCTACAAATGCACTGTCTGATGCAGTTAGTATTCAACTTGCAGGGCTGCAGGACACATCCCTGCAGCTCCTGCTAGGAAATGTGACAGACGTGTGCAGAGTGCTTGCCAAGTGTGGGTGCCCTGCTCGGGTGGCTGGCTGGGAACCGGAGAGGAGCGCAGCATTGCCGGGAATGCTGGTTTCAGTTCTGGGAGCGGAGAGCCATGCCAGGCAAGCTGGCAGCACTTCTCCCTGCACTGGAGCTTGTTATGTGCGTTACAGGACAAGTCATTAGTTCCTTTGCTAGTAATAACATAATCATGACAATTACGTCAGCTGCTGTTAATTACAGAACCAACCTTTCCAACCCCAAATCAAACACAGGAGGGGGTTGGGCTCCTGACAGAGCTGAGCTGCTCCAGCCTTTCCTTGCAGGCAAAGGTGACTGTGATGTACAGTTCATATCCTTCCCGCAGGGTGTCCAGGCTAACACTCTGACCTCCGCTAGAATGAGGGGAGTATGGACTATCCACCCAGCAATGCAGTGGCTGGGTGTGCCACCACGGAGGTACCCACCTGGTGTGTGAGTGGAAAGGTGGTCACCCGCCTTGGGATGTACCAGGCTATCTGCAACTCATATCAGGGAAAGATGCAAAGTCATTTACTCCACCCCTCTCATACCAAAACCAGCATTTCCATAGGAGCATGTTCTGATCTCCATGAGTCAAAGTCAATGACAGTGACTTTCCCTGGAACAAGTTTTGGAGAAGAATATCTCTAAATGGATAACACCCCTCCTTGTGAGTGTGGCAGTGGGCTGGAACTGCAGTCAGGTGGGAGTTTAGAGAACCTCAGGCCCTCCTGCTATGGGACTGTGGTGAGAAGGGGGCACCTTTTCTAACAAGGCATTTATGGGTAACAGCTATTTCTTGCCCTCAGCATTTGAGCAGATCGCAGTTTCCCTACCAGCAGGAATGAACTCATTGCAGGAGGTGACAAAACACATGAACATGGCTTTAAATACATTTCAAGTAGAGCGTGGTGTTTCTTGCACCTTTAACACAGCGGGCAGCCAGAAAGCAGATGCTGATAGACCAGGTGATAAGATGAACACCTGAATTATTCCTCATGGTGTTTCTGGTACATTACAGCCTTAGCCCAGGAGAGACTATCACAATGACATAGTCAGTCCATTTCTGTAAAACAGGAATTTCACTTCAGTTTTTACTCCACCAGCTTGAGTAGTGTGCGGCTGAATTTTAGAGATGATTTAGAAGATCTACTCTTGACTTTTACAAGTGGCAGCTTTACACCATCCTTCAGCAATCACTTATCCTGGCTTCTAAATGCTTGCACCTCACTTCTTGTTCATACTTCGCTATTTCACCTTACAACTTCTGGCTTGCCAAGTGCTCCATAACATGCTGGGGAACTAAAAGTGACATGGAAGACCCAGACACTCTTTTCTGGCTGATCCAGCAGCCGCTGGGAGCTGCAGCAGCTGCAGCTTGCCCAGAGAGTGAGTTGGGATGCAGCCCTGCAGAGAGCTGCCATGCTGGCTGCGGTGGGTTCTGCAGCAGTGCTCTGCTGTGAGCTGTTTCCCACCCCTTATTGTGGCTTCTTTTGGTGTGGGTCGGTACCAGTAGGTCTTCTGCAGTAAAACAAAGTTGATTTAGTTAGTTTACTGGGACCAACCCAGTAAAGATTTCCACAATCCTCAGCAAATATTTTAGGGGTGAGGTGGCAGATTCCTTCTTACTCCTGTGCACGTATCTACATATATAAATATATATATATATTATATAAGATATAGTCTTTCTGCCACTCCTTTAAAAGATTTAAAAATCTTTTCCCCAGGGTATGTGTGGAATCTGTCATATTTCCAACATGTTGCAAATCTGCATTTCCTATTGATCTTATCTACTCTGCTGTGCTACTGCAGTCTCTGTTTCACGTTGTAGCTCCGGGGCCTCCATCCTCATTAGAAATCCCTTCCCAGGAGACTGGAGATGCACCAGATGATCACAGATCACAGCAGTTACAGACAGTGACTAAATTCTCTGAATCCCCAAAAATAAAAGCAAGAAACTGTACGGGGGGAAAAAAGGTACCTTCCAAGCAGGTTTCCTAAATCCCTGGTCCTGTTTGGCAGCCAAGACTGTCACCTGCCCTCTCAAGCACTTTGCAGGCACTTCCTGCTGAAGGAAACAGCACGTGCTTATCACTGGAAAGAGCAGCTGAAACTTTTATCCTTTTTTTGTGGGCATTAGGGAGGGTTCCCACCTCTCTTAGCTCAGAAACAGAGTTATCCCACTTCCTTATTTCTCACAGTACCTGTGGTCAAACCCCGCTGTTCCAGCAGCACAGCACTCACAACCCCCTAAACCCCAAAACCCACAGGGCAGTGAGCATGCAAAGGGCCCGAGCTCATGTGAGCAGGATGGTTTCTGAAGTTACAGCAGCAAGAGATGGTTTTAATAATTCAAGAGCTCTGACCTGGCTCTTTTAGCCTGTCTTTGCCCCAGAGCTGCTTGTCAGGCACTGCCTGAAGTTGCTGCTTTTCTTTGACATGGCTCATTCTGAAAATATCATGGAAAACAGTTCCCGGACTGCATCAGACTACCTCTCCTTTTAGTTGGGCTAAGCCTCATGTGTAAGGCTTTCCCAGCTACAAATCTTAACTGTGCTCTTTAGCAGGGCATTAAAACCCATGCTGAAATCAAAGTGGTATCCTTCATTCATTCCTCTTGTGGTCACAATAAGCTCTTGAGCCCTGTCTTGTACTGTG
Organism: Oriolus oriolus; assembly: GCA_013400235.1. Classification (NCBI taxonomy): domain Eukaryota; kingdom Metazoa; phylum Chordata; class Aves; order Passeriformes; family Corvidae; genus Oriolus; species Oriolus oriolus. The sequence goes on along the minus strand of VXBT01003189.1, from coordinate 794,492 downwards.
ACTAACGCAACAGGACCCTGGCTGAAAACTGGGCATCCGCTGAGTCCAATAAAAATAACACATAAAAATTTCACTTTTTATCAGGAACAAGAAAACATCAAACCCATATCCTTTGTAATATACAACACATGTGAAAATCAGCTACAAGAGCAGAAAAAATCTTTCCTGAGTCGTGCTTTTCCAGTTGGAGTTGCTGCCTACTGCTCATCTCACAGCAGGCAGGGGAACCTCAAAGGAGCAGGTGTTTTTCACAGATGAAACAGGTCCCTGGTCAGTGCTTGTCATCCACCTGAAACATGCCGCTAATCTTTGGTGGGGTATCTGCTCAGCTGTGCAAACATTGGGGTTTTTGAGGATTAGGTTCAAATTCACATTAAGTTTTGTGTTTTAAAGAGAAAGCTGAATCCAAAAAAACAATAGCACGGATTACTTTCCTTTTGGAGGAACAGATTGCAAGCTTCCCCGCAATCTAGGGCTGGACTGACCTCAATTATACATCCCCAGCAGCTTCCATTTGTAGATTTCATGGCTTTTTATTAGAAGGAACATGGTAAAACACTGCAGCTTCCATGGGTTAGAGGTGTGCTTAAAGGATTTCTTAAGGTTGTAGAGAAAGTACTGGGCACAACCAGGATCTGAACTGACTCCTATCTTTAGGAGGTCTGCTTATGAGGAAAGCTGTCTGTCTCCCTGCACTCATGAAAACAGAGTGGGAAGATTTGCAAGAATCTGGTTAGAGAAACTATTTTATATTTTCTGGTGTCCATCTAGTTAGCCCCACCAGCAGTGCCGAAGAGGCAAAGTGCAAGCACAACCTACATAAAAAGGAGAGGAGGAATCAAACCTGATACCAGGGATGAGTTTTGAGCAAAGGTTCAGGTTGCCCTCTGCTTTACCCCTTTCCACTGAACCCCAGCCACTCTGAATGAATTGTCTTGAATCCCCTGCGTGGAACCTTTTCACGCTGGCCTCTTCTCCTTGCAGGACAGTGGGGGCTGTGACTGGCACCACAGGGAGTAAGTGGCTGGAAGACTAACGATGAGACATGCTGATACCTCCATTTTTACTACATCCAGTTAAGCAATAAATGATTCTGGTGGAAGCATGGAGCACACAGATTATTATGCAAATCAGGTTGCTGTGCTACCAGCGGGCTCTGGCACTGCCCGAAATAGCACCGGTAGGATATTAGTGCAAATGTCACCTTTCTCCTCCATTAGTTATTGCCTCCCATCTCACCCACCGTGCAGCTTCCCTGAGGTCAGAGCCATGACTTCTCATAGACTTGGGAGTGCAAATGGATATTAAAGAGGATTTTTAATAAAGCTTCCGTCACCTTCCACAAACATTCTAACACATCCAGAGCTCGTGGCCTGAGAGCCTGCTGCACTGGCAAAGTTACCTGTAGAATTCACCTTGAGCCAAGCTACAGATTGGCTCATGGACATGGTCCAGGCTAGAAAAGGCACATATTTTTTGGGAGGTGGACAACAGAGCTGCCTGAAAGCAATAAGCTGAGCACTCTCGTGGGAATCAGGTTTTCCCACCAGTTTACTTACACCATTAAAAAGTAGAATGAGGGAGCAACGATGAGAATTTTGAATCACTTTATTTCCCAAGTTATCTTGCCCTCCCCACTCCCCTTAAAAGGATCTCTTTTGCTCTGTGTTCCTAAAATGAAAGTGAGACAAGCAGCCGAGCTGCTTGCCCCTATCACAAGCTGTTGTTAGCAGACAAAGGCTATTGTTTGCTGCCACTGGTTGTTGTTCCTGTGGTGGCAGCAGCCCCCAGCACCAGCCCTCAGCTCTGGGCCCTTTTTGTGCTCGGCATGGCACAAACAATTGCACAGTCCCTTTCTGTAGATGGTTGCCATTTAAAGAGAGAAATGCATTTCTTTGCATCTTCCCGCAGGCCCCAGGGACACAGAAATTCACAGGCTGGCTGGAGCCACCCTAGAGCTGGGGGCAGGAAGGAAGAAATCGTCACCCATCACTATAGCCTGTGGCCCAGACCAAGCACACCGTGATCCCTCAGGTGGGAAAGGTATCGCTCCTTTGGATGCACTGGGGTGGATCTGTCCCTCAGCTGCCAGACCCAAAACCTCAGAATTCAGTTCAGTGGGGTTTTCTGCAAAGTCCCCATTCCTGTCCCTGGTGCAAAACTAAACTGAACTGAACCCACCCAGGTTCTGCAAAAGGAATGTAACTGTCCATGGCCAGTGATGCTAAGACCTGACCTCTGTACACAGGGATGATAGAAAAGATGAATGCAAGCAAACCCAGATATATAAAATTCACAAAGGACCCTGCTAACAAGGAGATATGGGTTGTTCAGTGACTTCTTTGAACATTCACAGAACAAGTCCAGTGCCTGATGAAACCTGATCAAATTGTGTGGATTTCTTTCAATTTGTCTTGGAGTTTTTGGGGTTCACTCAAACATGCAACTTGGGAGACAGTGAGCCATGTGGTCTGAAACAGCCAGGAGGGCCACATGTCTCAGCCAACCAGAGGTCCTGCTGTCAATATCTCTGGGGATAAATGATCTTTACCACCATAAACAAATCTTACTGGTCTAGCCTCTGATCCTGCTTTGCTTTGCACCAGGGTAAATGGGAAACTGTCTAACCCACCTCAGAATAAAATAACAAAGGGGAGAGAGAGACTGAGATATGTTTTTCCTGCTACAGTCAGCAAGGCAGAATTCAATATTTTCTTCCTATGCCTAAACTGGAGAGAAAGGGATATTTTTCTTTTCAGATTGCAAACTGAATTGATTCTTGCTTGCTCCTTTGGGAGGAGTGAAGTGCAGTGACTTTTTAAAATGTCAGAAGACTGGCACAGATGGGCAAACCCCTTTGTCACTAGGCCGTGATGCAGAGCTAAGGAGTGTCCATCACCTCCTGCAATCTCCAACTCACTGTGATTGCACTGGGATTTTGAGATAGAAAAAAAAAGCAGGAGGGAAATACCCAGGTTTTAGAGGTTACTTGATGCTCTGACAAATTGTTTATCAAAGAGCAGCAAAGCAGTTTTGGGATTTCCTTTGCATTCTCCTTTTAACTGGCTTTGCCTCAGCAGGCAGGAGTGCAGTCCTCAGGCCTCATGCACTCTGTGGCACAAAATGACAAGGCGTTTATTCTGAGGGCTGTGTTTAAACACAACTCATGCTGGGAAGGTGCTATCAAGGAGCCTCACGTCCTTGTCCCACTATATCTTCTGTTCCAGGTGCCCATGGTGAGAACACAGCAGGCGCAGCCCGGCTGTGCAGCACCCAGTGGGGGACGCATCCCCGTGGTGGCTGGGGGCTCAGGCACAGGCACTGCCCCCTCCCACGCCTCCTGGCTGTGTCCTTCCTGCCCTGCTCGGCATCCTCCCGGGCCGCGGCTGAGCACTGCCATCACACCATTGCCGGCAGCTGGGGCTTTGCTCAGTAAGCAGCTGAGAGCTGCACGGCCTTTGCAGACCAAGCTTTGTGCTTCCATGTGCCTCTTGTCTCTGGCCAGCCACAGCAAAAACGGAGGGCTGGAAGCTGCATCCTGCGGTGCTAGGAGTCATTCGCTGAAATGTAGAAAGCTGGCTGGGGATGCAGCACTTCTGCACAGCAAGAGTTTCCCCATGGCACCGGTCAGCCAGAGAAGCAGAGAATTCAAGATCTATCCTATAATAGAGCACGTGTTAATGGCTTGATGGTTGTTGCTACCTCATTTAGACCGTAACAGAGCCCAAGCTGCAAAGGGTACCTTCTGGTCACAGGGAATGCCAGGCTGGGGCTGTCAAAAAATATTCTTTTTATGCAGTGTATATAAAATATTATTATTTATTTATTTATTCATATACTTGTTTAATGCCTTGATTCTCCAGAGGTACCATCTTACATCTTGGGATGTATCTTACATCCTAAATAAGTTAGTGTCCAGCACAGGCACAAAATCAGATTTATTTAAGTTGGTCACATAGAAGGGGCCTCTAAAAATCCTCAGCAAGCCGATATCCTAGAAATCTCTCAGCCAAGGAGGAGCAGAGAGATAATGTAGCGAGCAGCTAGCTGCTGTATTGCTTATTGCAAGTTTATTTGTTGAATTTTTCCAAGTTAGACTATTCATAATCATGCAGCCCCTTCCTTCTTCCTCCACGCTACCTCCCAGGTTTCACTAGAAAGGCACAACAGTGATGGTCTGATCACTTTTTGGTTTTTGAAACAGTACTATAAAAAGAAAAAAACAGGGCGACGGCCCTAGAGAATGTATCAGGGGAGGTTTAGGTTGGATATTAGGGAAAGGTTCTTCCCTCAGAGGGTGGTCAGGCCCTGGAACAGGCTTCCCAGGGAAGTGGTCACAGCACCAGCCTGACAGTTCAAGAAGCCTTTGGGCAATACTCTCAGGCACATGGTGTGACTCTTGGGGATGATGTTGTGCAGAGCCAGGGATTGGACTCAGTGATCCCTGTGGGTCCCTTCCGACTCAGGACATTCTATGATTCTGTAATAGAAATCCCCATTAAACAAGACAGAAGAACCTCTTGATAGTGTTTCTAGTAGCATTTTTGCATCACCAGTAGTAAAATACCATAAAGCATCTCAAATGCTTTTCACATTTGTGATTTTTTAAATTTTCTCTTGATTTTCCCATCTCTTAGTCTGGTCAGAGCCACTGCCAGGCATTTTCACATTTGTTTGGGGTCCCATTATCCCATGGACGTGACCATGTTCCTGGTGGCATCAACCTGCACCCAATACAACCATCAACCCTGGGGTCTTGACTACACCTCTGGCCTGGCAAGAGTAATTCCCTGTTTTCCCTCAAGCTGCTGGTGGCATGGTGGGGCCAGTGAGACCACGGCTCTGAGACCATACACTGTCTGTGAGCAGCTTTTCCACCATCCCTGGCTGCCATGCTGCTGGCTGGCTCAATGACCAGAGTGGAAAATCTTGGTCTTCCAGCAACAGACCCAACTGCACCCAACCAGATAAGAAGGTCTGAGGTAGAGCCCACTGGGCCACACTTTCCCCAGATGGAGATATGGGCTGGCTTGAAGACTCGAGCACAGCCTTCACTGCTTTCCAGTCCTCTGAGACAGAGACTGGGTTCAGTGAAGGGCAGGTTTTTGTGAGTTTGGTCACTGAGGTCTCCAACTCTTCACTGAGGTCTTGTTGATATTTACTATCTGGGCACAGGGACACACAGTACCGAGTTCATTAATTTGTTTTAGCACCTTCTCTTTCAACAGGTTTAACCTTCCTCAAGTTCTTCTGGTGCATTATTTTTGTTAGCAGAGTGCAATAAGCCTCTCCAGCCCCCTCTCTGGAAAAGACCGGCTTTAAAGGGATCCCAGATTTAAAAGGATCTTTATTCTGCTGTAAGGTAAATGCTTTGTTGAATCATTCTGCTTCCTAATGACCCAGTGGACAAATTTATTTTCTCATTTATTTCAAGGCATAGGCACATTTGTGTCGTTATTTGCTCCTTCAATTAGCATTTCTGATTCACTTTTTATATTTAAATTGCAGTTGATTATTTGGGGTTTTTTACTCAATTAAGAAAACACAAATTCTTTTCTAAAAATTCTAATTGCAATTACTTAAATCTAAAAATCCTAAATTCTTTCCATTCTGCAGGAGCTTGATGCTAAAATAAAAAACTGCCTTAAGCAGCATACCCCTTCTACTTCACCAGGCAATAAATCTTCCTCACCTGGAGATTCTTCTATCCAGTACCTGCCTTCCTCAAGGACTCCCAAAACTATGACCACTTTCCTGGCTGCCCAGGCAGGGCTCCAGGCCTGCCTGTGTGATCCCAGTGCTACGTTTGATGGTCATTTCTCGCAAACTGCTGCATATATATGTGTGCGTGCGTGTATAAATACATATATGCATGTGTCTCTGTGTGTGTATATATTTATGCATGTGAAATCCAATCAACATACAAACTGGTTAATTATTCGTGTGGAGTGACTTTAAAAGAACCAGGGGTCAAACTGAAGCCAGATGTCAACCTTCAGTCAATTCCAGATTAATAATACAGCATGAGATGGCCCTCTAAAGGTTTTTTAATGTGTTTATATCTCGGCTTGATAAACACAGTCAAGAGAGACAAGATGGAAGAGGCAGAAAACTTAGCAGGGCTACTTTTCCTTAAAAAACAACTTGTGAAAACATCTGTGCAGCTCACAACTCCCCAGATGTTCTCTTTAACAGAGCACTTAAATTGTTTATATTTTGCCTAACACTGGAATCGTGGCAGATTATTTTTGTTGCGGGGTCTTTGCAACATTTTGTAGGTGGTCTCGTAAAAGAGAGCAGATATTTAACCCCACCACCACCTCCTTCTCCTTTGCCCTGGTTGTTTACACAGCAGAGCCTGGTACCAGTTCCCTCCGATAGCGTGTGCGTGGGGGGCCTGGGGGCTTGGCTATCGCTCTGTTTTTGCACCAGAGTCACTCTGTTGGCTCTGCTGTGGAGGCTGGAGGCTGACAACAGTGAAAATGTGAGATGAGATGATTCAAGCATTTCGATTCGGCCTGGGATGCCCAAACGACGGCCTCAAACTCTTATTTGGTGCCTTCGACTTATTCACACCAGCAGCAATGGGGCGCTATTTCAAACCTGCATGACTTGTCCCTCTGAAGTCTGTGTGACGTCCTGTGTAAAAAAATGTGCCCACACAAAAAGAATCTGGTGATCAGAGTCTATATATGCAGTGAACATCAGTGGATTTTTTATTTGCATGGGCTGGAGAACCATGTATATGTATCTTTTACTATGTAAAGGTACAGCTTTCAGTTAGGAGTGTTTTCTTTTCCTTAATGGTTATTTTGCCATATTTTCAGGAGATGCATGAAGCACCTGCGGTCTCATCAGGTCCAAAGCTCCTTGGGGTCTGAAGGGCTTTGCCACCTCCCCCAAAAAATCCCACATCATGATTCCGTGTCATATGGCTCAGCTGCAGCTCCATAGGCTTTCAGATGGGCCTGTGTCTTCTGCTCCTAGCCAAGTTTATCTGCTTCAGCAAGTTTGGGCTGATTCGTGATTAGATCAGTTTGTGGATGGCGCATTCTCAAAGGAAAACCCAGGAGCTGAAGGAAATGGTGTGAGCTGCTTTTTATGCTCAGCTTGTAGCTCTGACTGGAGCTGACGCTCTTCGCATCCTGCCCTAGAGGGCTGTTTCTAGCAGCAGGAATACATTTATGAAAAGCTGTTAGAGCGTGGCCCAAAGAGATGGGCAAAGCAAGGCTGGATATGTCTCCTGGGGGAGGCTTGCACAGCTGTAGCTGGGAGCTGGGGACATTGCCCCCAGAAAGGTCAAACAGGGTTTACCATAGATGTCTTATTGACATTGCTGCCTTAGAAAATCTTTTTGAACATGTCTATATGATTGACAGACAGACTTAGGTCACACAGGCTGAGGACTGAGAAGGTCTTATATTATTTTAATTCATTTGTTTTCTGGTTTTTTTTTTTTACAACTTCAAATGCGTTAATCCTTACTGCACTGGGTGGATTGAAATGAAAGATCCACTGGGTGAATTTAAATGGAAGATGCTGTAGAAATACTCTACGTTTTCCAGTAATGATATTTGCAAGCTGTGCTGACAATATTCCATACTTCTGACAAAACACAGACAGTTATAAAAAGCCATTTCTCCAGAGCCCTCTGTGGTTAAGTGCCTGAATGCTGGAGTACAAGCTGACAATAGTATGTGGCTGGGATACAACTTAGCATATCATCTAATGTGCTCTTAATTCCTTCTGTAAATTCACAGTGCACACTGAAGTGTGTGCACCCACCATTTCACACTGGTGTGCCCGATGTTAGCCAAGTCTACTTACTCTCTTTATGGGCTGGTTTTTCAGACAAGTTTTCTCTGATTTGTTGGTGTTTTGTTCTCCCTTTTTTCCTTTTATAGCCACTCCATTTGGTTTTCCCATGTGTGGGAAAAACATTGACTTTCAGCGCAAGAAGCCGCTCTGCGGGGAATGGTGGGGAACGCACCATATGGTGCAGGCGAAACATCTGCGAATCTCTGACGCTGCAGTTCTGCTTCACGGGCCCTGGGTGCATTTCACACGTGTGCTAAGGAGAAATGGATGTGACACAAGTACTTTTCAGGAGCCTTGATGCACGAGAAACAGAATGAATTTGCTAGAGGAGGCTGTAAAAAAACCAGAGCACTGCATTGTGCTACACCAACTTCCCTAAAAGAACTGTGTTGCCCATATTTGCTCCCTTTCCTGTTGAACTGCAGTGTCTATTTTCTATTGCCATCATGCAGTGCTGAAAATAAATCTCGTGGCGAACAGAGACGGCTCATCTTACAACTTGTAGAAAGGTTAATTAAATGTGCGTGGTGCTGGCACTTGTTCACAGCAGCCTGAACCCGGGGATGACAGATTGCCGGGGGGTGTGAGCAGCTTCCTCCCTCAGCCTCACACAGCCCACACGTCACAGAGCCCACTGGGCGCCGCGTCCGCAGAACGCGTCCTCATGGCAACAACTCCGCTTCTGCAGGTAAAGTTGTTCACGTACACAGGGACTTTCTGCAAAAGGGAGTTCAGCGCCTGTGTGTTTCAGACAACACTTTCGTGGCATTTTTCCAGTTTTTCAGAAGGCTCATTGGTCTTACTCCAAGCTCCTTTTTTTCTTTTGGCTTGTCACAAAGGCCTTTTGCTTGCAATGATCCTGCTGTTGTGCAGTGGTAATGACGTGGATAAGCACTCAAGTGGAGGCTGATGCACACTTTGAGCACAATCTCTCTTCTTGGTTTTGCCCACATAGCAGGGCACAGCTCTGTGTTCGGAACCACTGGTAACATCAAGCACCCAAACACTCCCAGGATCCGGCGGTGCTAAGGGTGACCTAACATTTAAAGCACTTCACAGGGACTGCTGAGACTCCATTCAGCTGGTGGCTCTGTGGAATATCCAGTAATTTCATAGCTAAAAAGTACAACCATAGCCTTTAACTATGAGAGTAGCAAATACAGGAGCAGAAAAAGTCATTGCTGCTACTTAGGACTGTAGTCCAGCGCCTGAAGTGCCTTGCTGAGCCTCCTGCATTTGTGGCTTCCTTGCCCCTTCTTTTTTGCTCTGCTTAGCCTTGTAAAACAGAATGTGGGAGTGTATTGGGGTCATTAAGGAGATTTAGGAATAAAATCCTAGTTGAGTCTGTGAGAAAAACTCTGCTAAGTGGCACCAGCCAAAGGCCCCATTCCCACGCATACTTATACACGTGAGCAACCTCACCCACAGGAATAATCACCCTGGAGCCCGGTAGGATCAAGGAGGGATTCCTATGTCAGCATCATCATCAGCAAGCATCTCAGTATGAGACTTGTTGTGTGGCTTTTCTCAGTGTATCTCCCACAGCGAGCTGAAATGCTATCCCAGGGTCTTTGATCAGGACACACTTCAGTGGGGTTTGAATGTCGCATGGGCCTTGACCTGCAGAGAGAGGAATTTTACCCTTCCATAAATATGCTGTGCCATGGCAGGTCCTGCTCTCTGGGGCTGGCTGGAGCTTGGGAAAAACTATCCAGCCGCATCATTTCTGATGTGGGTACATGGGATTTGCTCACGCCTGGCTTGCTGGTGCACACGGGCTGCTCTGCACATATACTCTCCAATAATTTTCAGAGAGGCAGCAAACCAAAAAGCATTGCATGGGTTTCCTGAGCCCCTACCCAGGGCTGCTGCCTCCACTGGTCCAGCCTCAACGGGCAAGCAGAAATGGTGCCGGGAGTGAGGATGGTTGTAGGGCCCGTGAACACCTGCTGTGCATGATGAGGCTGAGACCATGGACTGTTTTAGCAGAGTTCATCATGTGATGATTTCCAGTCCCCCAGGATGTCAGCGTGAGAGACACCAAGCCACCGCCCTCCTGGGCACCGCTCTGGCATGTGCAGCATGAGCTACTGTGCAGCTGGCACGAGCTTTCCTCTCCCCTGGAGAAGAGGCTGAGCCGTGTATCAGGGATGCTAAAAGTCCATGGCTGTAGGTGTGCCAGAGTACAGTCCGTGTTTTCTGGAGTGGGGGTGCAGAGTGTTTACCTTTACTTAATGATGAGCACATTTAGAGGTTTCCATCACGGAAGACTGAGGAGACTGATAAAACCAAGGTCTGGTTCCTCCTGGACTGCAATACAAATGTTTCCTTTGGCATTCTCTTTTATTGGCTCTGTTCACGGTGGTCTCTGAGGAGCCCATCAGAGGCCTCTGTGCTCATTGTGTTTGGAGCATGGTTTCTACAGACAATTGCCTGCAGCTTGCAAAAACAGATTTGCCAAACCACACATAATAAATCAAAACACAATTTCCAAGTGCTAGAACGGGCAAAAGCTACGTCTTATTACAATGCACTCTTTCCAGGACAATTTCTCAGCCCTGTTTTTTCAGGAATGTATAATGAGAGGTAAGAAAACAGGTAGAGAAAAAAGACAGCACAGATAGGCTTGTCATTGCCTTTACCTGGTTACTCTCGAAAGCAATCATTTTACAACTGTCAGAGTTCCAGCCTTTAGGAGCTGCGTCATATTCCCATGTTCTAGGAACTCCCACAAGCAGCCAAGCAAGTTCAGTTACAATTCTCCATCACCCTTCAGAAGTAAACTTCCTTCAGAAACAGCTGTCTTCTTTCTAGATACAAACAATCCTCCAAAAATGTCAAAGATAAGGCTGTACATAATTTTTGCAAGGTTATAATACTGTTTTTCGACCTCCTAGATATTCACAGGTTCTTTTTTATATAACAACAAAACTTCTCATATTCTGCAAATTGGTTTGGGACCATCCTAATATTTTTAACGTCAGATTGAGTTGTGTCCATGTCAGAACATACTCACTGAAAAGATGTGAAAGCAAAAAAACTGCAGGTGTGATTAAAATAAACCGAACCCTGAAAGCTGGGCCTGTTTAATGAAGGCCCCAGCACAAGTGTTTGTTTCTTACTTCCAGTTCTCTTTTTCAGCTGGCATCTGAAACTAACCTGAGTTTCTGCTTCAATCAGAGCTTTCAACAAGGTGCTTCTTGGCAGCTTTTGCCTGTCACTGCCTGTAACCCTCGGCAGAGTTAATGTTTTCAGCAGTGGTATACATTTCAGCAAATGTATACCATCCTGCAGGATTCATTCTTAAAGCTTTATTGCATGGGATCTTTCTGACAGCTCTGCAGCCAGACTTTTTGCTTGCATCTCACAGTTGTCCCTTTCCAGGGATAAGGCTTTTAGAAATCCATGTGACAAGTTCAGTTATGATCCACTAAGCACAGCTCCGGCAGCTGATTTGTAGAGGAATGCGTGTGAACCAGAAGGTGCCCTGAACTACTTTTGAAAGTGCACCTATCTGGATATCATCTTTCATTAAATAAATGTTAATGGGGTGAAATTGGCTCTCCTCTCCCCCCTGTTGTTAGGGGCAAGGTTTGTAATGCAGACCCGAACCCTTGTTTCACAGAGGACCCACAGTTAAACCCATGTCACCACTGCCTGTCATGAGCATCCCTTCGGCTTGGATCCTTGGGAATCATCATCACCTGAATTTTGTAGCTTGCATTTCCCAGTCCCAAACCTTGCTGCAATATCACCCTTCTTTCCTTTGGGAGGCCCACACACGTATCAAAGTTAAGTATGCGTGTGGGGGAGGAATATTCCTCCCTTATTTTCCAAAGTGGTTTTCAGGGATTCTCACACTCCTGGTGGGAATGAAGCATACAGCTAAGTCCCTTCAACTTTAGACTTTTAACTTATCCTTTAGCTAAAGTTTAATTAATTATTGTGGAATCCATGCCATTTACATACCAAATACCTTACTCATGATCCCTGTTTTTCTGCAATCTTTAGAACATTTAGTATTCTTGAAGATGACAAATCATAGAATAGAATCATGAAATTATTTGGGTTGGAAGGGCCCTAAAAAATCATCTAGTTCTAACTCTTCTGCCACGGGGAGGGACACCTTCCCCTAGATCAGGCTGCTCAATGCCCCATCCAGCCTGGCCTTGTACGCTGCCAGGGATGGGGCATCCACAGTTTCCCTGGACAGCTTCTCCTAGTGCCTCACCACCCTCACAGTGAAGAGTTTTTTCTGTATATCTGACCTAAATTTCCACTCTTTTCAGTGTGAACCCATTACTCTTCATCCTATTACTACTGTTCCTGATGAAATCTCCTGCTGGGGCTGTGCTAATCCAGTTAGCACCTGCAAATGGGTCCATAAAAAGAGACAAGTTCCCATTCACTGAAGTGAGAGACAGAAGGATGCTCCAAGGTCAGCGTACCTGCACCCTCCTCCACAGCACACCTTCAGGCATATTCCTGTGCAGGGCTTTGGTGTGACTAATTGCAAATGGCGGAGGAGATGGGGGATACCTTCTGCAGGTGGAATAAGTATTGGAGCATTTCCATCTGAAAGTGCCGTCCTTTGTTCGGAATTTGCAACTGAGTCGGGAGTGGGGGAGGGAGGAAGCAAAGTTTTGAATGATGCAGTGACAAGCACTAAAGATCGAAGCTTGTCACACTAAGGCTGTGATCTCTGCCTCAGACAAGAGTTAGTGTGCAGAGAAAGCGAGGAGACAGAAGGGTTTGCCAGCGCAGCAGAGCTGTCGGGAACCGGTCCCTCAATCTGTCCCTCTCCTTTCCTAGCTGAGGGAAGCTGAGAGGGGATTTCCAGATCCCGTCGAATAGCCCTGCTGGGAAATCTCTGTCTCTCCCAGGCTCATTGTGTTTCCTTCCCTTTCTCTCTGATGCCTTTTCCCCACCACTAGAGCATCCAACATTTTAATTTAAAAGAATTAACAATAATGAGGTCCCTGGTGAAATTCATAGAATGACTGTAATTTCTGTCTTTTCCAAGTGAAATTCTGCCTTGGACTGGGTGATCTGCCTCCCCATAGGGATGATGAAACCCTCATTGTATCTCTGAAACCATTGATCAGGGGAGAGACTAATCTAAATTCCTTTAATAGCCCGTGAGCTGGGCATACTGCATGGGGGATGCAAGCCAGGAAGTACTCCATCTGCCCAAAAAAACGATGTCTTTCTTTGCTTTTATTATTTTCAAAAAGCCACAACATCCAGAATTGGACACGAGGACACCCAGTTTCAGAGGACACCCAATTTCAAAGAACACCCTTTTCAAAGGACACAAGAACACCCAGTTTTGGCAGACTAGCCTGAAACAATAAAGTCATGAGGCTCAGCTTCTCCTCTTTCCCCCTTTCACCCTCTAAAAAGGAAGGCAAGACAGGAGGCTGGGGAAGAGCCCCACATCTGGGGTTTATGGAGCTCTCACATCCCAGGCAAAACCAGTGCAGACACCTGACAGGGAATGCCCTCACCAGCATGGGAGGCTCCAGCCCTGGGAATGCAGGGTATTAGTCATGCACTTCTCCCCCTGAGGTCCTGTTACTACTCCTGCCCCAAGGGCAACATGTGGGTCAGGAGGGGAGGAGGAGGAGAATTGGGGGTGTTGGTTGGGCACTCCTTTTTCAGATTTTACTTCGGGGTGTCAGAGGGGTAGTTTCCCTCTGCCTGCCCCAGCCCTGCTCCAGGTATAATCCAGAATTATGGGGTGGCCACTAACATGGTCCATGTACCCCAAAATTCCAAGGTAGCTCCCACAGCCCTTGGCCCCTGTCCATGGCTAATTGCTAGCATCTGTCAGGACAACCATTTCAACCACATGCAAAATCCAGGGTGGGGATCTTTAGGCTTTCCATAAGAAACCATTTTCCTCCAGGATGGGATTATACACTTCCTTGAGCCATAAGAACATGCAGATGTGGCAGGGCCAGGCAGCCCTACACTCACCAGGGCTAGGGGAAATTACCCTCTTTCTACTTATTACATGAGGTGGGAGTCTGTGTTTCCACTCGCTCCTTGTGTTCACACACAAGATTCACAGGCAGCAGAAGCAGGAGCTTTGCCCACTCGCACCAGTGCTCTATAAAAGTGAGTGTTTCCTGGGCTGAAGGCAGGTGCAAACCTCTGCCCCCAGATACGAAACCAGAAACTCCCACTCTTGCTGCTGCTTTTTGCAGCAGCGTTACAGAATGAGTGTCTGGAGGCAGTGACAAAACTTACCCTGCTGGCATATTCTGTAGCCCCTCACCTGTGCCTCCAGAGGCCCTTAATCATGGAAACACAGTGTTTTTGCTGCCTCTGCAGGCAGGGGCAAGCAGGCACAGAGGAATGGGCAGCTGCCCACAGTGAAGGCAGGAACAGGATTCCCTTGCCCTGGCTCTCAGTCTGGAGTGGATTCCCTTTCCCTTTCCCTTCTCACTCACCTCCGCCAAGCCATCAGACTGGGACACACTCTGTTACCTTCCCAGTTATTGCTTTCCTTGTTCCAGAGGCTTGCAGAGCTCCATGGACTGCAGGAGTGTTGTGAAAGGGAAAGATGCTTCACTTCACCTGGGGTTCAGGACTTCAGCATTTCCATTTGTTCCAGGTAGGAATGACAGGCAAAAAATACCAACCAAAAAAATCCCCACAGTCCTCCATGAGCGATACAAAAAAAAATTTAGTTTGACTGAAGCATTTTGTGTCAATTTTTGCCTTTTAGTTAATGACATGTTACAGTAGAGATAATAACCCTTAAAAAGCAGTCACATTAAGAGGCTGCTCCCGAGAAATCAAAACATTTAGCACTGTGACAATATTGAAACCTTCCACTTCCCTGCTTTCAATCTTCCTCATTGCTCCCATTTTCCACAAAACACGGTTGACATGGCTGGCTCTGTCTGTGTAGTCATAAAATTAATGAGTAAGATTTAAAGGCTCATGTGATGTGATGGACTGGGTAGCTCATCTGGGTTAAAAATCTGCTCCATCCTGACTCCGTCTGTGCCCTAAAGACTTCCCACCTTTTTGGTTGCTGATATGTCAGAACTGCCTCTGTATTTGTGTCTGTAGCTGTATCCCCATAAGTACCCACATCCATATCTATACACTCCTTATGCCTATTGCTTTCTGAACTGCACCGCGTCACAAACACCCCCAAGCGACCCATTCTGACAGAGCAGCGCTGGGCTCCACCTTCAGCCCTCCCTGGTTGCTCTCAGAGCAGAGGACATCTCCTCCACCCCATGCACCTCAGCTATGAGATGGACCTGTGCAACACCTATGCCAGAGTTTGACCCAAGCGGAAGCACAGCTGAACTCCAAGGCAGGCAAGAACTGGGTCTGAACTCTATGGCTTCTCAGTTAGTCCTTGGCCTCTCATCAGAAAGCAAAAAATAGTGCTAATCAGAGCAAGTTAGCATATTTTGAGATTTCAGTCTGGACTTTATGTAATTGTAAATGCTGAATTCAAAACCATAAATCAAATGTCGGGAGTGGGGTGTGGATGCCAGGTTACTGTTGCCCAATATATAAGAGGTACAAAACAGTGGGTTAGAAGTGATTTCTTTGATCATCAGTAGATTACCTCTGGGATGGGTGTGCCCCCTCCTGAGGAGCCCAAAACGGTGATGCTCTGTGGGCTACACCGTACCATGCTTTCCACCCTGCCCCCTGGTTGGTTTCTGCTGAAAAGCCAGCATGTGCCACGGGTGGGAAGCTCTGACTAATCGAGCAGCAGTGCAGTCTGCCAGCAGCCTGGCTCACTCAGTGCCCCCAGGCACCCCACTGGATGCAATTCCAGCAGCAGAAGCCGAGGAACGCGGGTTAGAGCTGCTCCATTGGCCAGTGCGGGTGCCTTGGCCCGACACTGGGTTGCTCTGTGGTAAGGCTGCTTTTCCTCAGGCCTAACCCAGAGGCTGCACATCAGCACATAAAATACCAGAACTAATGCTGAACAGAAGACAAGTTTGTAAAAAAAAGTGGAAAAGTTTCTAATTTATCTATGGCTGATAACTAATCTACATACACAATTCTCCCCTCTCCTGAACAGGTTGTGGCACTGGATAAAAGGGATGCGGGTAACACGTTAGTGCCAGCCACATCATTAAGGAACTTTAAAAATGAGAAATGGTCAGATCAGACTTTGAAAGGTAAATTTCTTCCTCCCACTCTTGGTGGGATTTATGCTGTTAGCTGCCATTGGCTCCTCTTTAAAGTTCACAAAAAAATTTTGTTGTATCAAACCCTGAAGTCTTTGTGAGCACAGTTTGTACCAGGTTTCCTCCACTCCTAAGTGTTGTGGACTTGTCTGTCGTTTTTACAGGGCTCCTCTGCAAAGAGCTGTGGAGGGTCTGGTGCTTCTGTCCAGAAGGGTGTTCTGGGCTGTCCTAAGCACAGAAATATTACAAGGCTTCAAAAACTGTGGGAAAGAGACTCTTGTTAGGCTTTAATCTTCCCTCAACATGTGGCTGACATGTTCACCATTGCCCAGGCCTTTCCTTCTGAAAGGATTACTTTATCATAGAGCTCTTTTCCTCATTAAATTAAAAAATCAAACCAAACTAACCAAGACCATAGTTTATTTTGTTTCATGTTATGGGTTTATTTTAAATGTATTAGATTTCCTTCTTTAAAAAAATGCAATAACTGATAACGAGTGCATATGGATCTTTTCAGTTTAATGCTTTGTTTACACTGAACACTGGTTTGCTGCAAAGTGTGTGTTTTAAATTACTCTGCTTTTTTCTCCTTTTTAAACCAAATATTAACCTCTTTGTGCATGTGTGAGAAAGAGAAGGAGAAAGGGGGATGAGAGGGAGCTGGATGATGAGGACCACGTTGTGTGCTGCATGGCTGGGGGATGCCTCCTTCCCTCCTGCTCTTGTGTGATTCCCACTGCTCCTCTCCTCCACTCTCAATATAAGACTCTGAATGTGGAGCGATGTAGTATAAGGTTTGTGATGCAAAACACAAAGGCAGACAACAAAGAACCTCCTTTTTTTGCACAGCCAAGTGGGGCTTGTGGGGTGTAAGTGGCCCTCAGTACCACTGCCCAGCTGTGCAGGAGCACTGCTGCAAGACCCCATCTCTGCTGGTGACCTGAAGGATGGTGGTGTCACCACGCAGAGGGAGGCATGTGGGCTGCAGCACGTACAGCTAGGGAAGCTCCTTGTGGTCCCTCACTCCAGTCCAGGAGTATCCCAGCTGTGGTGAGGGCCTGTCCTCCTGCAGTGGAGCTCAATCCAGAAGACCACCAGGACAAGTTAAAACCACCCATACAGCCCCATGCCCTCAGGCTGGCTTTGCCATGAGCCCCACTGCTCCTTGTCCAGCAGAGCCCCACGGTGTGTGTCCCCACCAGCCATGCGGTGCCTGGGCTTGCAGGCTCAGGTCGGCAGTGAGCGGAGCAAATGTCCGTGCAGAGATGAAGCACCATGCATGTGCACATGGTGCTCCACCTAGACTATCATCTGTCACCAATTTGCCGCTCCTGCTGCGAATGTGTTGTTCACATCTGCAAAGGGAACAGGTAGAAAGGTGTTTTCCGCCTTGGGGCAGCAGCAGGGTAAGGAGGAGGGGGAGCGCTGCACGTCTCACCCCAGGAATAGTTTACAAGGATTGCCAGAACCCGTTGAACTGAGTCTCCATCAGGAGGAAAATCCAAATTTCTCCTACAGTTACGGAAAAGTACGTGCTTGGTTAGGACCTTTTTGGAGCCAAAGCCTGCCTGCAGCAGCCTGTCACTTTGAGGAAGAGCTATTCCTGGGCTTCCCTTAAGCCCATGACAGTAATACAAAGCCCTGAAATGGCTTTACAGACTGCATTCAAAGTTTTTTGGCTCGAGCTGATTCAACTTCAAAAGCAGGCAAATCCACAAAATTTCTAAATCTCCTCAGTCTGTTTCTAAACACAGACCCGACATGTTACAGGGTGCTTCCTGTCTGCTGGACACATACCCCCAGTATTAAGTGAGCACTAATAGCCCAAACTGAATCCCCTGGAATATCTCCAGACTGCCTAGAAAACATGACCCAGACTTGAATTAAATCCTTTAAAACCAGAAACAAGGCTTCTTGCAAGCACAAATCATGTGGTTTTTAGTGCCTTCCAAAATGAATCTCAGCTCTAGGCTGAAACTGGCCTCACATATCCTTCCCAGTCCACAGCCTAAATTTCTCTGATTGTCACTGCCTCACCACTTGGCTGTAGCTTCATCCTTATAAAAGTGTATGTTGTCCATCTGTGAAAACTCTCATGAAGCTAAATGACTTCTGAAGGGAAGGACAGGAGCAGAGCCCACATGTACAGGTCTGGGCAAACCTTGATATGAAACAGTCCCCTTTTCTTCCTGATGTTGCACACAGACCCTGTCTTGGTCCCATTCTTCTTCTGTTTGTCATGTCTGTGTCAACTTAATTTAGCATCGCTGTATTCTCTATTATTGTCATAACACCCAGTCCCAACTGCAGCTCCACTGTGCCAAGCACTGCCTTGGAAGGTTGTTTCTGCCCCAGGGAGCCTCATTATTCAAATGCAAGACAAGCCACAGCAGACAGCCCTGGGCAGGTGGATGTGAGCAAACTCTGGCTTGTGGTCTCTGCACACCAGACACAACATTTTCTATCCCATGGTCTGGTAGTAATGCTCTGTTCAAACTTTCCACAGCAATGGGTGAAAATACACTGTATTTCTAGTTTTTAGCAACAGAAAACACAGGGCAGTGCGCTAGAAGGGAAGGACAGAGCACAGTGGTTTTTGTTCTCTTTTTCCATCACGTGTGTAAGGCCAGTGCTGAGGTGCTCTCGTCCCCACCAGTGTCCCAGTGCTGCTACGGAAGAGACCTCCTGTGTGCCTTCTGATGCTCATGTGCTGCAAAGGTGGCAGAGGCAAGAGAAGGAATAAAGGCACTGAAGAGGAAGGAAACTGAGTTATGTCCTTTGCTGGGGCACTGAGCAGAGCTGTGGGAAACAACAGGTCTGCAGGTCCCTGTATTTGGCATCACTGTGTGTTTGCTCTTCCTCTGCAGGGTGAGCAGGTTTCCTCTGGTGAGCGGAGGGCCAGGGCTTTCCCTGCTCTCCCTGTGGAATGGCCATGACTAGCAGGCAAATGCTCCAAAGAAAAATTAATCTCTCCAAGACCTCAGAACAAGCCAAACCTTGCAATTCCTTTAAAGTGTCCCAACACCACTTTATTTCCAGACAGACCCTGTGTCACAACAGGGTCATTACCAACATGGTGAGGTGCTATGGCTGGCCAGGAACAAGCACCCCCAGGCTGTTTTGCACTGCTCAGCCAGGGTGTTTCAGGGAAGCTCTGCTTACTCGGTTGCTCAACCAGAGCTTCAGGGAATCTCCGCTCCCTCAACATGGTGCACCCTCCAGGGTTCTCGGCATCCAGTGGCTTCTGGGACGCTGCCTCTGGCCAAGTTTTTAGGCAGCATGGGTGCTGTTTTGAAAATTCAGCCACTATTTTTGGGCCTGTGGTGGAAAGAGATGAAATTTTTTGCAGAGCATTTCTTGTAGAGACAAGTCATAAGGGAAGGTGTTTGTAGCGGTTCAGGGAGTAATTGCAGTTGTCTGCCTCACGGTCTCTTTCATCCTTTCCATTCCATCCTTCCTAGCACAGTTGTCCAATGTCTGTTAGAGCTGAGTTTGTCAGCCTTTCACCTGGGGAAACACTGGCAGGATTTTTTTCCATGGCTTCATAGTTAATTTTCATAACCTGGAAGAAAAATTACAGCTTTTAAACCTCTGCTCTCCTGTAGAAATGGTTGGCTAATAAGTAGAAAAGCTATTGGCAGTAGATGGTGGCAGATGAACTCACAAAGCCTGATCCTATAAGCCTTATTTACTTAAGGACACAGGGTAAAACCAGCTGTAGCCTGGAGATCATAGCATTTCCACTTAGGACAAGCCTTTCACCTAACACTCAAAGTAACATCTCCTCCTCCTCTGTAGCAATTAGGAGGCAAGATGTGTTCAAGCAGTTTTCAGGGCAGTTTCAAAGCTGCTGAAGTGGACCCCACACCAATAAACGCATCTCTCACCACCCTGCAGCCCACCATGCAAGCAGTGAAAGGTGCTTGCAGGGCTCTCCTGGGTGGATCTGCCTGGAAGGGCAGGCATGTTTTCTGGGGAGATGGAAAAAGAAATGGCCTGGATGATCCGGAAGAGGGGAGGCTTCCTTTGTAAGGGAGAGTGGCTACAGGTGCAGAGGTGCCGTGTGCTTTTAAGAACCAGTATACATTATTATTTATGATTAAATGTCCATCTGTCAAATTAAAATGCCTTCTTTTGAAGTTGCACATCACAAAAGAACAAGAGTGAAGCCCACAGTCATCTCTGTACAATGTTTTTTTGTCCATCATTCTCTGAAGCCTATTGAAGCAGAAAACATATTTGCATTACAAAGGATGCAGTGTCTTTGTGTCTCAGTGCAGTGTCTCAAACCTGAGCAACCTTCCTTTCTAATGATGGCCAAGTAAAAATCCTGATCCCAACTAATCTGTGGTGTGACTCCTGTTAGTTCAAAGGAGCAAGAATAAAGGCTCCCCACTAATCTCTTTTTCCAGGCAGTGCTCTTCCCTTTCAGTACAGCCTGTTGCATCAGCTCAGCTACAGAGGAGACACCAGCAAAGAGTCCCCAAGGACCTGGTTCTTCTTGTCCCCCTCGTGGTGCACATCAGGCTTGACAGGAATCATCTGAATTAACACCATGTAAAACCTGGGGTGAAAGAAGGGCAAAACCATGGAGTTTCTACTCATCAAGTCCATCTCAGTATATTGATTTGGAGGCTCGAGCATGTTCATCTGCTGTCCCAATATTCAAAAAGCCAAGGAAATATGACAACTTCAGCCCACCTGTTTCTGAAGAAAGCATTTTCAAGGGATCAGTTGTTTTCAAACTTTTTGTGATCCTTCCAAAGGCCTGGATCTATCTAAGTTGGGCATTTTTAACATGAGTTTGTTTTTCTTGCTTTCACATTCATTCTCTAAGGCCACATAGCAAGGGCTCTACCCAGCTTGCTCTTGTTCTGTGGATAGAATCTCGACTGTTAAGAAGTCTCTTTCGTCCCTGCCTCCTGCAGCACAGACTTTGGTGAAAAGCCCTCCCTGCAAGGGGAGGACAAAGATACAAGCGTCTGCATGCCACCAAGGGAGTGAGCAATTTAAGTGCTCCTTGCCAGAAAAGCACTGCTGCAGACCCTGTTTCTGACAGCAGCAGCTGACACACAATGCTCCCATTCAGCTGCTGACAGGTCCTCGGTGCTCACAGGACGGGCCGGCCTTTGGCTTAATTCAGTATGTAATGGATAAATCACATAAAGGCTTTGCTCCCTGGACTCACCCCAGCCGGGAAGCCCAGCACTGGGGGAGCCTGAGCAGCCTTTGCCTTGTTTTCAACCCCAGGATTTCAAGGAGAGTATTTCACCGGCCATAGTTTGTGACTGCCTTTCCGTGAAGTTGAACTGGTTTCCCACTGGTTTTATCAGGTTTCCTTGTTCTCACTTTCATCTTGTGCACATTGCTGGGTGGCTCCTGCTGCCGGCAGCTCCTGCTCTTGTGCAGTGCAGACCCCTCCTTTCCTGTGGTATCAGTGCTACTGATCCCGAGTGGTACCCAAGCACCACTGCCAGCACTGTGTGGCACGGTGAGCAGCAGGAACAGTCTCTCTCTGCCACTTTACCCCATGGCGGCCTGGAGGTTGAGGACTTCATTTGGATTTAATCTGGTGTGATTTCTTTTTGGAAGATAAGGGGTGGAAAGGCAGGTCAAACAGTGAAATTGAGGGCTTATGGTTTAGGCAGGCATGGCATGTGACTCAGAGTGAGAGGATAGTTTTGAGGCAGACAGGATAGAAAACATCACAGCGATTGCTAAATGCTTCTTGCTTCCTCCAAAATTTTCTAAACCAGTTTGATCAGGAATTCGCTAAGAAAATCCCATCGTGTTTCTGTTCTTACGTTGCACTTTGACCTCAGCAAGGAAAATCATATCCACACTGCACACTGCAAGCAAAGCTCTGGCAGGCTGGGCGCAGAAGGGACATGTATAAGCTCCAGCTTAGGCTGTATGATACTGTGAGCATTGGCCAAGCCAGCGCGTTCTGCCCTCCAGCAGGGCCGGTGTAGCACACGCGATGCTGGGTCAGCTTCGTGCAAGCAAGTGCCATCCCTGTGCTCTCTGTCTCCCCTGGGAAAGAAGCCTTTGCAGTGTGGGATTCAACCTGCAGCTGATGCAGCTGCTCAAAGCAGGGCCAATGAGACCAGGTTGCCTAGGGTAACGTCCAGCTGAATTTCGAATATTTCTGAAAATGAAGATTGCTCATCCACCCTGGAAGCCCACTCCTGTGCTCAGCCACAAGCATTGGGAAGCTGTTTATCCTAATATCCAGTGACTCATAGAATAATCTGGGTCATGATGACTAATATTATCTTATGACAGGAGGACATCTTTCATTTCCTTGATGTGCACAACCTTGTACTCGCGGCAATTTTGGCTTGACAGTTGTGCGAGCATAAGGAGGAAAGTGGGGATCTCAGTGTGGGATGCAGGGCTGTCTGAAAAATTCAGGCAAATGTGTCTCTGAATAAAAACCATGCTCCAAAAGCTCTTAAAAGGCCTAGTAGCTCAAGCTTGGCTCAAGAATTTTGAAATCTCATCAATAAGCAAGGCTTAGTTTATGGCTTTAGATAGAAATCAAATAAATGTGTAGAGTTCTGGCTAAAAAACATGTTTGGGATTAATGGCTTGTAGGATTTAAAAATAGCTGTATCATTTAAATCAGTCTGGGAGTCCTTTGGTGGTCCCACATCATGAAAGCTGCCAGAAACAACTACAAGCAGAGGGACATATTTATGTATTTTTCGTAGAGGACTATGCGGGATACAGTTCTGCCTATGAGGTCTCTTCCTATCAGCTGGTTGAGCAGGAGCAAATAGCTCCCTGAGGAAAGGTGTGTGCCTGCTCATGGGGGTCATCTGTGTTTGGATCTTGTTGCTCTGATGCTGTCACCTCAAGTCCTGCCATTTGGTGACTGTGGGGAGCCCTGGTAATTTGAAGGGGCAGCTGAAACATCTGTAGCTCTACCCCCTGCCTGGGGCAGCCCACAACACCATCAAGAGAGAGGTGCAACTCCCTGGACAATGTTATCAGTGATGGGTATGAGCTGTGGTGACCAGGGGAGAGGGCTGCATGCTTTGGAGAGGCAGAGGAGGAATGGGGCTGAACCCTGTGGTCAGGCCCAGCCCAGGACCCAAGTGCCCTGTGGCACTGCAGCAGTGCCCCAGCCAGGTGGGACTCGGTCGAGAGATTCCTCGCAAGGCGTGAGAGCTGACAGCTCCACGCCAGGCACTCCAGCCCAGTGGGTCCTAGGTGAAGGTCTGGTTCAGGCTTTGCAGGCACCATCTTGTCCTGTGTGATTGTGATGGTGATTTGGATGGATCCTCTCACCACTAATCCTATGGTGGTTTCCCAGAGCTGAGGACAAACTCATATCAGAAACTGCTCTGCTTTTTTTGTAGGGTGAAGATTTCTGTATTCTCCTGCTCAGTGAAAAACCTGCAGGTCTGGAAATCAGTTTCCTACAATCTCTGCCAACCATGCCAAACCCCCAGCATTTCAGCAGTTAGGTCAGATCCTACCCCATCCCGCCCTGCCCAAGAAAGCATGAAGTCAGGAAGTGCTTCTGTAAGGGCCTCTCCACCAGCACACCCAGAGCAACTTCCCCAGTGCTGCTGTGGGTCTTTTTTTTCTGCTGAGCCTCATTACCGAGACACTGCTTAGCGGCACAGGTCACCCTGGCTCGCTGTGCTGCAGTGTTGTACAATTCATGTGTAAATGTCAAGTTTTAGCAGACCCCAGCCTTGGCCCTGGCCCTCATGCCACAAAAAAGCATGAGTAGGCTGCTGTGGGACAGTGGGGAGGGAACAATAGCTGCTGCATATGGGACAGGTCAATGGGCTGCCATATGCTGGCTCCCTCAGTGCTTTGCTGCTTAATCCCCACTTTCAATATCATTATCAGAGCTGGATGCTCACTGCCTCTGCAGAAAGGCAGCTCATACTCTGCCTTTTAATGTATTCTTGGTTTTAAGTCTTAAGAGTGCTTCTGCTTTGTTGTACCCTTATTAAGATGGGGAACAGATTAACAGGGAAAGGTTAGCTCTCTGACAGCCCCACGAATGAATCCATAGGCAGCCCAGGAAAAGCATGAAATTCATCTTTTAGCAAAAGGCTTCAGTCATGAAGTTTAGTTTGTGGCATTCACCCTGTGAAGCAGTGGGGCTGTTGGGCAGGAGTACAGAAAGGGCTTTGTTCAATCTTCCTTGCCTTGATTTATACAATGAAGAGGTTCTTGCGCAGTGTAATATTTCATCTGTGCATGAGGTTGTGATACCGATGGAGAATGAAATTCCCCAGTGCTCAGAAATGAGGTCTCTCCTCAGCAGCTCCTTATTCTGCATCCTCCCCAGGATCTCATTCTGTGTCCGTGCCCAGCAGCACACCGTGTCTGGCAGCCCCCAGCTGGCAAAGTAGGCAGGGGGTGGTTGCACGGACCCTCATGAGTC
Source organism: Oriolus oriolus (assembly GCA_013400235.1). Classification (NCBI taxonomy): domain Eukaryota; kingdom Metazoa; phylum Chordata; class Aves; order Passeriformes; family Corvidae; genus Oriolus; species Oriolus oriolus. The sequence continues at coordinate 770,093 of VXBT01003189.1, read as the reverse complement.
CTCGTGCTTCATTCCATGTGGCACTGGCAAACATGTGCCTTTCTGATTATAAATGAGCAGTGAGGCTGAACAGCTCTCCTTCGGACAGCAGGCTGTGCTTGCTGCAGGATTTCAGGACCCCTATGCAAGGGCACTGGCGGCTGCATCTTGATCCCAGGGGGGCATCCTGATCCCTAACCACTCAGGATGTGTGTATCCTTAACAGGATGGCCTGCCTGGCAGCAGCTGCACCGGACAATGGGCTTGCCATGGGAGCAGAGAGGGAGCCTGGCTGGAGGAGGGCTGAGAGCCCACAGCCGCACTGGACTCCAGCTGCTGTGGGGGTATTTGCTGCTCCAGCACAACATCTGCATTGGCCAGGCTGGAGGGTTCCCTCAGCATCATGGATGGCACAGCAGAGCAATGGGATGCTCCTGGATTCCCCTGCTGATTGATCCCAGAATGTCCCTGGAGCCATCCCTGCTGCTCTTCCCCACCACTGTCCCCTGCAGCAGGGCAAGGAAGGTTCCTCCTCCTGTGCCTCCTGACAAGCAACTCTCATTGCTCTCCACAGCACCATGCTTCCCCTCAAGCTCTCCCAGGACCTCTCTGGCAACCCTTCCATCCTCTCCAGTGAAAGGTGCTACAGTCCTGCATTTCTCTAGCACTCCTCAGCTGCATTCCTACAGACAGCTGTGCTGTGGGTGTCTTGGGGGTAGTTTTGTTGCCCCTGGTTTTGGCTCCAGAGTTGAACAGAGATGGTGCTGCTTGCTCATCTTCTTGCCTCCTGTACAGAAAGGCAGACAGGCACAGGGATTTAATGCAATCAAGCTGTCCAAACCTTTAAATCTGAAGACCATTTTGGGAATACAACTGAGGCTACCCGTTCATATATCCCCACCGAAGATGCTTATGTCGGTGGGCCTGAATAATCCTTTGTCAGGTTAGATTGCTCCTCAAGGAGGTGTAACAAAAAGGCAGAAAAACTGGCAGCCCGTTTCTGGAAGCAAGGCTCCAAGCGAGGAGTCTGCGGTAGGTTAATTAGTAGGTGATGGCTGGGAATCTGATGAGCTGCTGCTTAAAATTACAGCTTGCCTCTCTGCTTATGGGACAGCTGAGCAACACTTCAAAACAATGAGTGTGCCTGGGTGTCTTAAATTATCAAGTAAATTTTGTATCAGAGAACAAGTCTCCACTAGAACCCTGGATGGATATTTCTTTTCAAACAGGGGTGCATCACCCATATAGCTACAGATCCTCCCTAACTTAGCAGTGAGGGTGTGCAGCCAGACACTGCAGTTGTCAGAACCCAAGGCACTCAGACCTGACCAGGGAGAGAGAGAGATTTGAACTGGAGGCTTAAAATAGGGTTTGAGCTTAAATTTTGCTTTAGTCCACCTCTAATCCTTAATAATCCTTGATATCTCCTTTTTCTCCCTTAATGTATGAATTGATGTCACTGGTTAATGGAGCAATGAACCTGGGAACAGGAAGCCCCAGTGTTACATATGCACATGCCTAACATCATGCTGTGCTTGACAACAAAATTATGTAAGCAAAGCTGAAATGGCTTGTGGTAGCATCAGATACCCTGGGACGACCTGATTCGTCTGATTTTTCATTCTCTTTTGCTCCAAATTTTGCTGGACCACAAAAAATTTAACCACAGAAAATCTCATTAAAGATCACTGTTATTCTCTCTTCCTTCTGTTTGTTCGTTGTCTGTAGCACTGCAGCTTCTGCCCGTAACTGTAAGCTGAAAATGTTCCCCATCCATGCACACTGCATTTGAGATGACAGGAAACAGTGGAACACCCACAATGCCATCATTACAGGGATCACAGGGCTCCTGTTGCTCACCCGCGGCTACGGTACAGTCACGTTTCTAAAACATTGCCATTTGATGTCTTCATAATGATCATCAGGCCTCATACGGCCCTCAGGAGAGCTACTCTGAGCTTGCTCTTTCCCTGCAGGACTTTTTGTCTGCCATTGCAAGCTAAGGTACAGGAAAGGCAGCTCCATAGCTGGACTCTAAAGGCAATGGGGATGCTTGCACCGCTGCTAGGGTGCCTTCCTTTATTCCTGGGCAAAACTCCCACAGGGGCCATGGGGATTGTGCAAGGGTCCGGGTGAGCACAAGGCTCTCAGCCCAGGCTGTGCTCTCTGCGCTGAAGGGTTGCAGCAGTGCTCTGAGGGTGGTGGGGGAGGGAAATTTCCTCTTATCAGTCGGATTTTTCCATAACTCTTGCCTTTTGAGGTACACATCTCATGTGCTTGGTTGAGGCCCAGGAAAAAAGAAGAAGTTTAATAAAACTCATTCTGCACTTTGGGTTTTTTTCCATGCAAAATAAGCACCTGTGTGCTCCAGTGATGAGGTCTGGCAGAGATGCCATGGGGAGAGGAGGATTACCACTTGTCAGGAAAGGACCTATTACAGTTTAAGTACCAGGTGGGTGGGTGGGAGGATGTAGCTGTAGGAACCTTCCTATCAGTTTCTTAAGCTTGAATGAGAAAAATCTCAGGCCTACCAAGGGATCAACACAGAGGTTTTCTTAAGCATTCAAGGCAATGACATATATATTCTCACACTTATCCTCTGTGAATGAAAACTGTCATTAAAGGACTTTGGAAAGTGGGTACAGTCTGCATCAGCCACAGCACTGGCCTTTTAAATACTTAATTGAAACCTTACATGCTTTTTTACTCTGATCCTTATTATTTATTAAAATAAAAAATTACCCAGGTGGGTAAGTGACTGAAAAGTCACTGTGGGATGATGTAAGAGAAGAACAAAAGGCTTATTGTATTCTCTTAGGTGGAAAAGACAAGCTCAGAGATGCTGAGTGATTGATTAGGAGTAGTCTGCCCCCTATAAGCTTAATACATCTGACACAGTCACTGGCCAAACTCATATGGTGGGTGTTTGCCCACTGGCTAGAGAAGTATTTTGACTGATTTCATTAAATTTTAGCCTCAAATAATGTGAGATGAAAGGCAAAAGGATGCTTTTAGCCATGAAAATTACATCTGTACTAAAATAGCCAGAGGTTTCCTGTTTTATAATCAGAAATCTTATTTTATTAGTAAATGAAGACTGTCAATTATCTCTCTCTTTTTCTAGCTCCCAGATAAATACCTCTATTCATATCTCTTCTTTCTATTTTCCTAACTGGTTGTCGTCTTTATTTTTTATTGCTTTGCTTTCTTTTCTTCTTTTCAGTTTATTAAATTTACAAATGAACTTAAAATAAAGAAGCCTCACATGATGCTATTTTTAGCACCATTAGGAAAAAACCCCAAAACATATGAAAAGTGTGTGCTGCAAGCAATCAGAATGATCATTCTTCAACAGAAACTGTCTTCCTCTTTCATTTTTGTAAAGCTGGCTGACTGTATTCATGGGTCAGACTATGGTTTTGCTTGGTTATACTACCAGGATTGGCTAGGCTGGAGCCAGGTTCCTGCTGTTTCTCTCATATAGAAAAGAGAGTTTGTTGTTATTGGGCCAGCCTGGAAGAGCAGGACTCCACAGCTGGCTCTTTCTGAAGAGATTTGAATTTCAGTGCGCAGCAGGCAAATTGGAAATTTCTGCCTGTGGGGTGAGTCTGTGAAGCACCAGTGGGTTGTTCAAGCATGGAAGGGGGAGACCCATTGCAGCTGCACACCCAGTGCTGTAGGAGGTATCTGGGTGGAGGGGCTTCCACCTTTCCCAAGTGTCCTCACTGTCAGCGCCATTTTCAGTGGTGGATGGAAAGGAGTAATCACTCCGTCTATCTGTGGACAGCATAAGTGAGAAATGCTACAGAAGGATTTCTTTAACTAGTTCTGGTTAGTTCACCCCAAATCAAGAGGTTAGTCCAAATGAGAACTCCATAAACCATTGTCCTTTCGTCATAGATGTACAACGAGCTGTGGGTAAATCGTCTAAAAGTATTAACAACCTGATGCCAGATCCTAGGAAAGATTGATCCTGGGAGCAAAACCTAGACAGCACTTCTTTGGTCTCAGCTTTCATGTCCCTATTCATTGGTTCTTCAGCAGTGGAGACTCATTTTCCAGAAAAAAAATCAGCAAATCCATGGGTTTGCATCCAAAGCCTGCAAAACGAGAAGTGTGCCTTTGTAACAGATTAAGGACAGCTTGCATTTTTCTTGACAATTTTCAAGCAAAAAATTCTTCTTTGTTGCTTTGTTTTGAATCAGAAACTGCCAGTGACAAGTAAGAAAGTCACTATTGATATGACTCACTTTCAAAGGGAAATTTCCATGAGAAGCCCTGGAAATGAAGACAAGTAAGTCTTGCAGAGCATTACAGACCTCAGAGCAAGGGTAAAATGATGACAAATTCAGTTAAGACTGTTCTTCCTCTTTTAATCTACTGTGACAGAGAATATCTGCATGAGCTGAATGAAATGTCTCAAAATAGAAGTGAAATAGAAGTAAATTGAAATATCTCCTCTTCATGAAAAATTTCACAGAAATCATTGCCTTAAAAAAAAGATGAAGAAGAAAATGTCACTGCCTATAACATTACTTCAGACATTTGTCACTTTTTTTCAAATGGGAAACACTACTAATCAAAGGACAACCGAAAAGCAGTGTTGAACCAGTGCATTTTTAAATGAATGGTACTATTTTTCTTTTTAAGTGAACCTTCATTTATTTTGCAGGTGGAACAAAGAAGCAAGTCCCCAGTTACATTTCTAGCTGATTGGAAGGAAAAAATCAGCCATCAGCAGTAATGTCCAGGCTCAGGCACTTTACTTCTACCTTACTTGCACGAGATGGCTGCAGCCACATTAATCCATGCTGTTCTAATAGCTGGGAAATCAGGAGGCATTATTTGCAGGTTTTCTCATGCTCCCGGCTGGAGGATGGTTTCACATGCCCATGGCAGGGTGCCAGCTTGTTGTCAGTGAGGCCTATTAGATCATTATCCAGCATCATAGCATATTGCAGAGCCAAGCAGTGCTCCTAAAGTGATAAAATCCTGGGTCCCTGGTGAATTTTAGAGAAAGGTTTATAGTGGCACTTGTTAAAATTAAATGTCTATTAACTGTCTAACTAAAATCCCTCTATTTTGTGGAAACCATACTGTATTCTGTCATTTAAACTCTTTCTGGGAAGAAAGGTGGGACGTGGGAAAAGCCTGAATACTTGTAATTATTGATGGCTTTATTTCAAAATAAAATGGTTTGTATTTTTTTTTCTCAAAAGAAGTGGGCACAGAAAAGACCACAAGGATTAATTTTTAGTATGTGTTTTACATCCTTTTAAAAGTTCAGGTTTGGGAAAGCATTTCTGTGCCCTGTAAACTAATGGATTTATTTATGCAAAATCACAATAAATATACACAAATGACTGGGAAAAAAAGTCTTACTCAGATTTTGTTTGAGTGGAGGAAGGATTCAAAAAGGTGTGCCAGTGCCCATTGCACAGGAGGGGCTAAATGCAGATAGAACATTGTTTCTGTTTTACCACTCACATATTTACTATTATTGGTGTCTTTTAATGTGCAAGTTACATGGAAACCAACTATAGTTTGTCACTGAAACGGTTGGGCAAGAATTTCACTGTTCTTACTGGACTGATTCAAGCCTGGGGCGGAGCTCTTCTTCAGAGAGCTGTCAGAAGCTGCTGCAAGGCTGATAGAAAGTTCTGCCTCAAATCCCACCTCAAACGGATGCAGAGGCTCCCTGGTGTGCATAGCCCGGGAGACCTGCACTGAAGGCCCAGCATGGCAGAAACTCATGGCCTGGCTGCAGTTGGGTATCCCCCACCCGAGGTCCTGCTGATCCATCGCAATTTGCAAAGTGCCCTTGGACAGGATGGTGGTGCCAGGCACAGACAGGTGCCCTGCTCAGATCCCTTCCCTGTCGTCCCCAAGGACTTCTAACAGCAACATCAGGATCTTCTCCAGCTGTTGCCCCACCTCTATTTCTCTGTTATTAGATAAAAAGGGGAAGAGAGGAGGCTTGCTCTGCAGAAACAACACCCAGTTGTCACAGGCTGCCTCTTTACCAAGATCACTCACCTCCGTGGGGATTCCCTCCCAAGGAGCACAGGCCTGCAGCAGCGCAGGGTCTCTCTGCCCCTTGTTTGCCATTGCTGCTCTTGCCTGTTTGAGGGCAGCTCACTGGAACTTCTGTACTCACTACTTTCCACCAGTCTGGAAGTACCAGCAGGGCTGACTGGACACAGATGTAGCCTCTCTTCAGTGCCTGCTTGGTGGCTCAGTTTTACTGGGGTGGCTGAATCTTCCCTTGGTCCTCCCCAGGCAGGTGCAACCCTTCGGCGCTGGATCCTGCAAGAGAGCTGAGTTCCACTGGAGCCAGCCAGCGTTGGACCTGGTCCCTAGGAAGGATCCTTTCTGCTCCAGGCTCACCTTTGGGGCATGTATCTACTGCTGAGTCATGAACACTTGCAAAGCCAGGCTGCTGGCAGAGAGAAAAGCAGGCCATCAGTCTGAGCAGTGTGAGCCGTGAGGCAGCAACCCCAGCTATACAAATAACCATTTGCAACATGAGCCCCTGAAGCCCAGAAGAGACAGAGACCAAACTGATGATGATGATGATTATTATTATTACTATTATTATTACTATTACTATTATTATTGTTATTATTATTATTATCATTATTATCATCATCATCATCATCATCATCCTTATTACCTCTCCCTCTGTCTGCGAGGACTGCCATGTTTTATTCCTCGAAAATGCAGATGGTTATGTTTCTGGTCTTGTCTCTGTGTAAGCTTCCTCCCCTGCTTTTCTGAGCAGTTCTCTCTTGCTGGGATCTGACTCACCGGACGGGTTTCCCAGTGTGGGAGCTGCTTCCCTTCTTCCCTGTTGCAGGTTTTTCCAGCCAGTTCCTCTGCATTGCTGTGTCCCATCATGTGAGGAAGGCAGCCAGGCAATTTGGGATTGCCAAATAGGGGGTGTCCTTTGTTGTCACAGCCTGCTGAGAGGAAGTGTCAGGCCCCAGAGTTGGGGGTGGCAATGGGTTCTTTACTGTCTTGAGGCATCAGATCTGGGTTTGCACTTCACAAGCCCAAATCTGGAGAAACTCCACTGCTATCTGAAAGGCCCTGCAGGAATAATGATCCTGGCAAGCTGGTAGCCCTTCAGGACTGTACTGCTGACTGAACAGACCAAAGTATCTTGCACCAAATACTGGACCAGACATTAAACCCAACAAAAATACCATTTGCCCTTGGGACTGTGAGATCCTAAAGAATTTGGCTTCAGTCAGGGATGATCAGTGTTGTTCCTCACAACAGGGAGAATCAGGGTACACAATTTGCTGACCTCTCTCCTACAGGCTGGATCTATGACCTGCTGAAATCCAGGGAATCTTCTCCTGCGCCTCAATCAGCTTTAGAGCTGATCCTCTGTGTTGCAGTCTGCTAATCTGGCAGCAACTGAGTTTAATCCAGCTGAAGGTCTGTGGAAAGCAAATTTCAAAACCCGTGGTGGCACCCCTGTATGAAAGCAGTCTGAGTACCTCAGAAGAGGAAGAACCTGTGTCAGGTGCGACTGCTGTCACCTGGCCTGGGGACAGTGAATTATGAACGGCACCGCCCTTTGAGCTCTGGACAACTGCGCTCAAGATACATAGCACCAAAATTCAAGCCCTGTGAGCAGGGCAGGCGGAAGGTTTGCAGCAGTAATGGAAAGTAGCAGCAGTAAGAGCCCATGGCAGCAACAGAGCATGGGATTTTGGAGCATCAGTCTCGGCCTCTCTGGAGCCATGGCAAACAGAGCGAAAGGTCCATAATCACGAGTTGTAGACACAACATACAGCAGCGCCCTGCTCTTGCCCGAAGAAGGGGGGTCACCATGGCAGGGCTTGTCCACTGTGATGGGCTCAGTGTACTACTCACCAGTTATTTCTTTCCTACTGGAAACAAGCTGGATATGTACCACTTTTATCATCCTTGAAATGTTAAGTGGTTTATGTCCAACAGAGCTGAGCTCTTAACTTTAGGGGGTTCCGCTTGGCTTGCTGCCCAGCCTGGCAAATCCACAGGGAAGATATTTAAAGGCAGTCTGAAAGAAAACAGCTTTAATGACACAATAAATAAGTACACCCACCTCATGAGGAAACGGCACTGGTCTTGGAAAGGTGGCATCCGTAAGGGGGTCCCCAGCTGGATTATTTCCAGTGATGACCTCTTCAGGCTTCTACCAATTGCTGATGGTTTAAAAACACTTGAGGTATTAAATATTTTCTTTTAGTTTCTCTCCTCCTGCTTCAAGGATGTGGTGACTATGATGTGGAAGAAAAAACCCCCAAAAGCCAGAAGGAAAGGAAGAAAAGAAAGGCAACAAGCAAGAGAGTGCATAAAAGGCAATTTTTAAAATTTAAAAGCAAGTTTTTTAATGCAGTCAAAATCAACTTCAAGAAAAGCCCAAGCACCTGGAAAGGAGCACCCTAAAATGTGAAGTCTGCAAGCAACAGGGGGGTCTGTTACCATGAGTCTCCAGAACCATTTTTTCTGTAAGCCTGTCTCTCCACTAGCCTGGTTGACCAAAGTGGGAGATCTTCACGGAACATAAGGCTTTCTAGCCCTGGTGTCAGGGAGGCTGTTGAAGAAAAGTGGACTTTGCATGTTATAGTTGATGTGATCTGTGTCTTGTCTCTTCCCATCAGTTCCCTCCCAAGCATTTAGAGGAAGGAGTTATTCCTTTTCAGAGTTACCACTGGCCACAGAAAGGGATGTTCAGGGCAAACATCCTCAGCTGCAGGAACCAACAGTGAAGCGCTCAAACTGACAGTCTGTTTTTCACCTTTGCTGGGTACTAAGCACATCACCTTCAGCACACACTACTACCCAGAGCCAAATTTTCCCCAAGTTTAGAAATAAAGTCAGATTCAACACTTTTACTTACATCACTTTAAGAGCTTCAGCTGAGGGGTGAAGTAGAAGAACTAGACCCACCACAGTGATGTAGAACCCTCATCACCTAGATTTTGAATCCATGGCGTGGGGGCATGGATGCCTGAATCACTTCTGCAAATGGAATAACAGGCCTCAGGTAGCGCACTTCTGCACCCTTTTACCTGGAAGAAGGAGAGCCGGAGAAATACAGCCCTCCACACTGCACATGGAAGCCCAGTCACTTCCACGTTAAAGCACAGGTAAGGCCTTGTTAGCCTCAGAGAGGAATTTGTACACCCGTTCCAGCTGTGTGCCCATTCCTGCAAGTGTACACAAATACCCTGGAGGACATTTTAGCTTCATGCTCTGACTTTTTTAGATAACAGCTGCTCCTTTTTATTATTTATAGAGACAAGCTCTATTCTCAAGTGTTGTGGATTGGTTTCGCCTCTTACAAGCTTGCCAAATGCTTCCCATTCCAGGAGCCTGATTTGAGGTATTTATCAGTGTTTCCAACACTTCAGCTTGAGGGTTGAAAGTTTACATTCCTGGGGATTGCCCCAGACTGAATTTTTGGTGAAATAGGTTAGCCATATCTGAGAAGGATAGAGACTAATGGCTGTATTGACAAAATCTCATGGCACACACTTCTACAAGTCCAAGTGCTCTTCTGGTTTGAAGCAATGACTTAAAAGCACTCAGAAAATGAGGAAGAAAAGCAGTGACTGCCTGCAAGATGTTTGGGCAGAGTGATGTGTTCAACATCTCCAAGGTGCTGACCTCCACTAACCAGGGTAGCACGCAGTCACTCAGAACCATGACCTCACTTCTCTTTGCTAAATCCCCTCCTGCCTCCATCCTTGCTTAACGTGTTCAGTAACTTGGATTAAAAAACACTGGCTCAGGGGTTGTGAAGGGTAAAAGAGGTTCCGAGAGAGTGTCACGCAAGCACTGCTGTTTGTCTAAGTTGGAAGAATGTTTTGTTTGGAGCAAAGCCAGCGTAAGTGCTTCTTTCCTAGTCTTCACTCTCATCCTCATCCTTGTACCACCCCTCTAGGCTTCACATAGAAGTGATCTGGGCTAGAAAAAACCATTAGCTTCTGCTGAGGTATTTCTCATCCACCAGCTCCTTCACCCCACTGGCCATCCAGCATCGTGCTCCCACAGCTGCAGGGTACACGGGAGGGACACGGGCGGATACCTCCAACATGTTCAGCCAGCCCTGTGTGACTGCTTCGCCATGGGAGCATGCAGTGCTGCCCTGTGTGTGACTCCTCATGGGAGCTGCAGGGAGTTACTGAGGACACCCAGAAAACGTGCCCCTGGGCTCTCCCACTTGCAGCAAACAGGCTGCACAGAAACCACAGCAACTGCTGAGGGAAGGATTTGCATTAAAGTACAGAGGCAATATAAATACTATTGTTTCCTAACTTTCAAGTACTTGGCCCTTCAACTTTAATATCGTGTCTGGGTATAATTATAATTCGGATGGTAATCCTGTGAGAGTCCCACTCTGAGCACTGTTTAGACATTTTAAAAGGCAGTTCAAAGAGGTTAGAGGACAAACAGAGAGCACAGACAGAAAACACAAGCTGTGGGCTGTAAAAGGCAGACCACTAGTTACATCTCCTAGTGGCTGTGCATCCAGGACTAGGATTCATGTCCCTGCTGAGTTCAGGCTGCCTTGCTCAGAGCAGGGGCTCACACAGACTCTGTGGGGACTTTTGCGGCAGGAAGTTTTTCCCTATGTGTTTGGGGCTATCCCTGCACCCTGGCAGGCTCCATGCAACCCAAGAGACTCAAGGAAGGTTCTCAGAAACCCAGACATCCTTCCATCCTCAGCTTCATGAAGGAGCCACCTGTGCAGTGCTGCCTTCCGCACTTTGTAGAGGAACTGTGTTAGGTTTAGTGAAGTGAGGCCATGAGACAGTGGGGGAAAGCTCACAGACAGGTCGCTGCCTGGCTTCACTGTGACCAATGTCTACAAGACACAAGGACAGCATTTTTCCATAAAGCAAACCCCACCAGTGGCTCTCTCCACACTGGGTTTGCTGTTTTGCTCCCTGTTGTTTGCTGCAGAGCTGTGAGGAAATCTGAAAGTGGTGCCCCTGTTGTTGTTGGCTTCCCACAGCTAAGGGTGCTCCCACTGGCTTGTTCACACAGGTTTCTTCTGCTCTGGTTTTCTTACGGAAAAGAAAATACAAAAGAGTGTATTTGAACGCTTGTTTTGAGAACAAACATGAAAGTTACGCAGGCTTTGCAGGGGGAGCTGACAGAACAGGTAGGGCCTGAGATGAAAGCCCATGAGCCAGAGTGGCATTCGCTGGAGCAGGCTTTTTTTTGGCCCAGAAACAAACCCAGCACATCTCCTCACTGCCCAAGTGAGGACAAAGGCCTCGACACGAAGCAGACTGAGAGCCCAGGCTGCCACCCACTGCAACAGCCTCATTATTAACAAAGGCAATGTAAGCGAAGGCTGCACCTCCAGCTCACGGACCGCAGTGCAGATCCCTTGGCACCAAGAGTGAGGGCGGTGTTGGCTGCTGAGGGCCCGCCTTGCTGCGGCCCGAGGGTCACTGTGGGAGGCTCCATCCATGCAGAGCGTGCAGCGCTGGTCCACTCGCACCAGCCACCCTTCCGCTCGGCTGCCTCCTTTCCCTGCCCTCACGCTGCTGTTGCCATTAAAGAGAGAGCTGCCGTCCCAGGTGCATGTAAGCCATGAGGCACTCCAGTGAGCCCACCAGCATTTTAGATTGATCAGAGATGGTCCTTTGGGGGCAGGGGGTTTGCGAGTAACGCTGTCTGCTAAGCACTCCTCTCCAGCTCAGCAGTGCGTGCCACACAGGCATGCACATGTACAAGAGACAGCTTTATTGATGGAAGCAGTGATGTTCAGGACATGCATCCCTCGCTTCCTTCTTATTCCCAGCTGCTTTCTGTTGATTTTTTTTTTCCTGGGCAACAGCTAACAACTCGTCTGAAAAATATAGCTTATCCCAGTTATTGCATGGCCATGTCAAAATGTTGCCCTACTTCCAGTGTGAAGTTTGAATTCACGGCATCCTCCTTGGAAAGGAAAATGGGGTTTTACAGCAGAGGAATCATAAGAATACAAAAACGGATGCAGTTTCAGTTTAGGTTCACCCAGCTCAGCATGCCATTTCTACCAATGGGCAGAAGCAGGTACCTAGAACAAGAAAAGCAAAGACAAAGGAAGAAGAATCCTCCCCTCGGCCTGACTATCTGGTTTCAGGCTTGAATCCATAGAATCTCAGAAAGTCTGGGCTGGATCCTTGCTCTTGGGGACCATCTGGTCTATGTAAAGCAGAGCCTAGGTTGAGCTATCCAGAGCCCTGTCAAATCCAGTCATGAATAGTTCCAGCAAAGGAGAGTCCAATTCTTCATGCTTCCCTAGCTTGCCCAACCTTCCAGCCCGCCCAGGGCTCCCTGTGTACTGACTCTTCCTTATGACCATCTGTCCAGTTCCTTTTAACCACTGCTCAGGAGCCAGTCTTTCTCAACTTCAACTGATATTTTTTGCTTAAGCATTTCCCTTTGCAGCTTTGTTTGGCAGTGAGCTCCACGGTTTAAACTAAATGTTGGGCAAAAGAAGTGCCTCATTTACTTCAAATCCTGGTACCCAATCTTTTCATCAGGGAATAATTTGAGAACTCCTGTGTGCTAGGTTTTAACAACAATTCTAATGCCAGCATACAATCCAGTATAAAGATTTATCAATTTACCATAGCAGCCCAAATATTGAACATCACCATAACTCAACCTGCTATCTCGGTGGACTTGAGGTCTGCAATACCTCTGTATTTTCATTCTTGAAGCTCATATACAATACAGTTGAGACTTCATATGCTTGCTGCCAGCATTCTTGTCTGCAAGCAGTTAGAGGAGTGCAAAGTGATGCAAGAAAAAGCAAGAAAGATTAGGAGGGATAGGGAAAAGGGGCTATGCACTCCAAACACAGAATGTCATGAAAAACGTCCTCAACTCCACAAGCTCTTCCATGCAGGATGGAGAAAGAGCAGATCTCTTTGGTTTTATGAGGAAGTAGATGGCAGCTGGGATCCTATTTCTAGCAGTGCCTCCCTGTTATCTGGTGGGGTTTGTTTCTTATTTTAATCACGCTTTTCCAGACGTTGCTTAATGATAGCAAAATAGTAATGGCACATGAGTAAAACCAAAGCAAAGGAGTTCACAAAGAGTCTATTGAATTATCAGTCCTTAGATGATTTTGCCAAGACAGTGGCACTTGCTCACTATTTCTTTCATCCTGCTTTTCCTGCTTAACCAGCTCATCCTCAAGGAAATCATCAGATGGCTTGTTGAAGACCTCAGCCCTAGCAGCTGAGGTGACCCCTTGTGTCCTTCTTCCTCCTCCCAGCACGTAAGAAAAGGCATTTCCACAGGAGCATCACGGGTAAGATCCCACTCCCACCATTTGACATGAGTCACAGCACTGCTTTCTGCAGGCAAGAGCAAGCCTGTGAGATTAGTATCTTTGAAGGTGAGCACAGCTGAGTGCTGTACCTTTTCTTCAAACCACCTCCAGCTTAGCTGGCCATCTCTGTCTCACTGTGTGACAGTGAACCTCCATCCTGGAGCATGGTGACCTTTATTGATTCAGCCCTGAGCTAAGGCTGCAACCTGGGCTTTTTCCAGAGCTCTGTCAGAGGGCTAAACAAAGATGTAGAAGGCAAACTTGAAGCCTGCCTCTGCTGGGTTGTAGGCTGGTTTGCATCCCCATTGGTGATGAATATGAAAAGGAGGCAGTCATTTTGCAAGGAAGGGGAACCTGGTCATAAAAGCATAGCTGAGTGCTTTGTGTGGGAGGAAAGTCTTAAAATGAGAAAGAGATGGGGATGCATAAATCCTATTGATTTTCAGAGGAGACTTATATCTAGCTCTTTTCATTTTTAAACCGAATTTCCTCCTGTGGAGGATATGAATTGTATTGGGCATTCTCCCCCGAGCAGCAGAAAATTCAGGCTACATGTGAAGTACCCAGAGGAAAAACTCCTTCTTAACTTTTCTTTTTTCTAACAAGGGTTTTGTCTTACTATGGACAGCAGTATCTTTACCCCATGTGGCCCTTTCTGCCCCACCCATGGTCACCAGCTCTGCTGTGAGAAGTTTTGCGAGCATCACTGCACATCTCCCTCAGGCTCATAGTAGTCGGCCTCTCACTGGGCTTCAGACGGATGCTTCAGCAGGAATTGTGACCTCGAAATCCCAGCTCACATCCTACATATCTCCACATGCTGCCTAACATTAACTTTGAGCATCAAAGCCAGTCTCTGTTCTTACAGATTCACTAAAAATAATAGTTTTGCAGGTACCAGCTCCATGGTGTTGTAGGCAGCAGCAGACCCATACATAATATGAGAGCCCTGGGGAAAATCACTGGTCCTCTTAACTTAGGTTCCTTCCCTGAGTTTCTAAGCAGAGAAGACCGACATGGATCAATAGGGATGTTTGCTTCGGTCCTGTTTATTCTCAACACGGCACAGGCACTCTGAATGCTAAGCTCCAATGTCCTTTAGGTTTTACCCAGAGTCACCAGAGCAAACAGCAGCAAAGGTGAACAAAAGATGCATGGCATTTCCACTGGACAAAAGTGTGAGGTCATCCTGGGAGATGTCCTTGTGCATGTCACAAGGTATGGAGCTTCACACAGGTGCCTCAGCACTGAACCAAATAAACAGGCTGTGATCACCCAGCTCAGTGCAATAGTCAGGATTCCCATGCTCCTCATCCCTCCATCCTCCTACTCTCCAGCATAATGGGACTCCCTTACCACCACCCCACAGACGGACCCCAGATGAGCAAGCGCAACAGTGTGATTGTGAGGGGGAGTGATGACATTTCAGCGTGCATATTGCATCCATGCCGACGAGCATGGGTAGGAAGGGAAAAGTTAAATTAGCCATGTGGGGTGGGGGAGGAAAGCCACATCAGAGGAGCAGGGTCTTACCACAGAAAGAAATTATTTGCCCAAGAAAAGAGTGGAGGCTCCACTCCTTGAGCTTTCTGAGAGGAAATTAGACGGGACACACAGACAAATACATCTGAAGGGCTCCTGCCTGATTGCAAAGCAGCAAGAGTAGATGGGTGTTTTTGTTCAGAGGTTGTTTTTAAGAGTTTTACTGCTACTGTAGTTAAGCAGGTGAACATCTGTCGTCCACCTGACCCGCTATAAGACTGCAACTGTCAGGAGCAGGAGGCACTGCGCTGTGATCAAGGGACAAAGTTTGCTTATTCTGAAGCCCGTAGACTTTCATTTGCATCTCTCCATCCCGGTAACAAGCAGCTGAGCATCTGTTAAGAACAGACTCACCCCAACCAAACAGCATATGAGTGCCTGCCAGAACAACTGGCATTGATTCTTGGACATATATGGGATAAATTATACTTTTTGTTATTATTAAGTAGCTGCACTGAGTTCTCACTTAGGGGTGTGGATGTGACACAGCTTTTAGTAGGTTTGTAAGTAGTCCCAATTACAAGGGAAGTATGAAGAGTTGGACTCTCCTTTGCTGTCTAACTGTGGGCAAGGCACGTTTCTTCACTGCCCTTGAGCTTTTTCACCCCTTAAATGGCAAAACAATGCTCCTCTTTCTTTGTAAAGAGCTCTGAGCACCACAGGGAAAAAGCAATCCATTATTATAACTAAAGAACACTGATACAGAGTAGCACTGCATATTTTGGCTCTCCTGTTCTCGAGTTAATGATTAGACATCGGTTGGGAGCTTCTCTACAGGATACAGGATTGCTCTTTAAGGTGTAAACAATTAAGAAGCAGAGATGTGATGTTGGTTACGGCAGTGTGAGCCGGAGGAACCATCCAAGGCTGACTCCCCTTTAAGAGGAAGAAGTAACAGGTGACAATAAAAGGGGTACTGTGATCCCATCTAGTGATACTCATGATGAAGCATGGCTCCATCATGGTGCTATTAGCACTTAATATTTGTTGCAATGCTGCCAAAAAGTGTTGACCTAGGCAGGGCTTGCTGTGCTGGGCATTGCACAAAAGTGTAGCAAATGGTTATTATTTCCCTGAAGAGCATCCCATAGCAAAGAAGTGATGCACTGGTGAAAGGGGGAAAAAAAAAAAGCAGAATGGGGGAAGGGGATACAAGGAGTAGGTTCCTGGCGTGCCCTGAAAGGAAACATGGCATGGAGGAGAGAGCATCCTGGACTGTTCAAAGGGAGGCCAGGGATGTCATGTCACCATTGGATAAAGATTGGTGGCAGCTTCCGAGCTGTAACAACTTAGTGCTGAGTGCTGGATCACTGAGGACTGAAGCACACAATGGAAAATAAAATTCCCTCACTGCTTCCAGTTAACAAGCAGCTTCAGTCAATTTCCTGAAAGCAGTCGTCCCTAGTTAAAAGCATAAATCCATGCACGTGAGGCAATCTTGGCTCTGGTAGCATACAGCCCAGCAAGGACTCTTTCTCCCACTCACCAAGGCTTGCTAGGAGTCCCATGTCCATGAGACCTGGGTGAGGTTTTTTCACTGATGGCTCCTGAGATTATACTCCCTGGGGAGGGTTCCTGGCTGAGCCCCATGCAGAACCTTCTCTCCTTCCATGTGGTTTTCAGGCAGATGCCAAAAGCTGAGGCAAAAGCTCATAACATGCCAATTACCCTGGCCTCAAAACCACAAATGATTGTATACAGCTGTTGGCAAATGAAACCTTGTTCCAAACATTTAGTACCTAATTGAATAAACTTGCAGAGCCCTGCTCTGGGTTCGCCTGTTCTCCTGCCCTTGTGTCATCATTCCAGCCCACTGCCAGACCCTGTGTTACAGTGAAAGGGGTGAGACCCTTGCCCCATGGCTTTTCAACATTTATTAAAAAAAAAAAAAAAAAAGGAGAAGATTCCACCACACCAGAAGTTTCAGATCTATCAGTTTTCTCTTGGAGCACTAAGAGGGTTAATTATAAAGCCCATTTCCCCCATCTTCCCTGCACCAGTTTTCATTTAATGGAGAAATAAACCTGTTCATAGTGGCTTTTGGTTCTCCAGTAAAGGTGCAACAAGCACTTCATTTAGATGTGGTGAATGGTAATTATGTTTGATGAGAAAAGTGGGCAATTTTTCCTTTCTTTGTCAAATTCCTTGGATGAATTGTTTTTGTGACGTTATCTAGAACGCAAAGGTCTAGTCACCACTTAAAATTATAAGGTAATTCATGAAATACACTCCTGGATCAGACAAAGCAACCAAACATGACCTTGCCAACAATAACTTACACTGCAGAGAAAGGTCGAGAGAGGTTAGCATTGTCTTTTCTAGAATAACAATATCTTAAATTAAAGGTACCGTGTTTAATTTTTTAAAATCCAGAAATTATATGGTTTACTTCTAAAGAAACAGTATCACTCTGAAACATATGTAATGTTTCAAAGGTTATGAGAAACAGATGCCACTACCCCATCCTTTTTGAATGACATCTGAAGTTATATGCAATTTTCTCCAAACTGCCTTTTAACATCTGATTGCCTCAAACCCAAGTAACTGAGCTGCACTGAGCAATATACAAATGAGAAGCCTACAGCCTCAATCAGCCTCTCCCAGGGAGGGAAATATTTCTGATCCAGCAAATCATTTTGACCCATCGGTAACGAACTGTGCTGCAAGGAGATGTTGCTCTCTTCTTCAAAATCTCTGCAAAGTCTGCTCTAGGTTCCTAGTGTTACTAAAATAACTTTAAAGGATTTTTCTGGCTTTGGGGAGAAAAAGGGGTTGTGTTAAGTGTCCCAAAGGGAATTTATTTTTTCAGTGCTAGTCTGTTCTTTCTAGTCCACGAAGTCAGTACTCTCACAGAAAGTAATTCAGATTATAATCCAAATAACACATCCCAAGAGACGCTTTCACCCTTTAGTGAAGACATCAAGAGAAAAAAGAAGTACTGCTTTTTATCACCATCCAGACTCACTTTCTCCTTCTCCAGTAGAATTGTTGCTTAACAGACAGCTCTGTTAACACTCTATATATAAACTCCATTGGAAAGACATTAAAGAGTTTGTACTCAGTGTAAAAACCTACAATTCAAATAGTGATGCTGATTCTTGGACTAATTGAAAAGAATTCATTATCCACATCAAAAAAAAAAAAAAGGAAAAGCGCCATCCTATTCCTTCAATGCCTTCACATACAGGATGCTGCAGCGTTCAGGGGGTTGCCTGGGTGTAGCAAGCAGCAGGATTTTGGTGGGCTTCTGCTCTAATTCTAAAGCAATGTGAGGAATTCATCCAAAGACCTGCTCAGTGAGGCTTGATGTGCAGTGTATCAACCTCCCAAACCCACCAAACCCCTCAGTAAACTGTAACTCATTTGTTCCCTTTCCGCCTTGCATGGGTGCCCTGGGACAGAGCAGAGTGGGTTCACTTGGTCGCACAGCCCGGTCGTGGCTCCTAACCTCGGGGTGTGTGGCACCTTGAAGGGGGCTATTGTCAGGCAACTGGGCTGCACAAAAGCCCTTCACACAATCAGCTCTGGGTGGAGACCAGCCAAGAGCCACAAATGCCCTCAGCTCACCAGCCAGCGCTGCCAACACCATGTGCCAGGCAGGGGCACGAAGCAATGCCAGGCTTCCCCTCTCCAGCTCAGGGAAGAGTGAAGGTGGCAGGTCAGACTGGCTACAGAGGGGCCTCTGCTAGGGCAGGTGAGAGTGGAGCCTGGTTTGTGTGCAGGTGAGGACACGGGCCTGAGCACCACAGCAACGGCTGGGACAAAGTCAGTTTGGGAATGAAAAGGAATTAATGCTCGAGGTTCTGTTCTGGGCAGGCATAAAAACCCTGTGGTTCTTACCATCCCAGTTACTCCACTGATTTTAGCAGGACTGCTCACACATTAAAGAAATGCACATCTTTAAGTGCTTAGCCTGAACTAAAGGTTTAAGTCAGTGCTGTTGAGAAGGAAAGGGACAGTATGGAGCTCTACTGTTTCAGTAACTACATCGAGGAGGATGGAGAGGTTGTGCCTTGGAAGGGAATCAAGAATGGTCTGGGAAGGGCTCTTCATCCTGAAAAACCCTAAAGATCTCCTAGGGAGTAAAATGGGGGATGTGGGCAAAATCAAAAGGTGGGATGCAGAGGAAGGGGATGAGAGGAAACAAGAAAGAGCACAACTGTGGAAGTGGGGAGTGAAAAGATGATGGAAAGTTTGAAAGGGAAAGCTGAAGGAACATTTTGCAGTCCTCCCCTCTGGGGGTTATAGTCAGTGATGTGGGCTTTTTATAAGCCTGTGTTAGGATAACTCTTTTTTCTTCTTGTTTATTCCGCCTTTTAAGATCTATACCATGTTTGCATTTCTCCCCCTCCTCTCCCTTGCCGTGGCTGTTCAAATCTAATTACCAGAGGTTCACTATATTCATTAGCTTCATTCCCTCAAAACCCTGGGCTGCGTGTCATCTGGATCTGATTATGTATGGTGCATTTCATTTTCCCAGCTATTCCCCTACCTGCTTTTAATCAGCATGAGATTTTTCATTTCAATGTCATTAAACTTTTGAATAAATACGTAAAGAACATTACAAATAAATATAAAAGCTTCATGCAAGTCAGGCACAAGGAAAGCCATGCCCAAGACCACCCACTGCAGTGTTTTTCTCCGAGAAGGGTGTACCAGATATGCCCAGAGGCGCTAAAACAGCCTTCCCCGTTCTGTCAGAAGAGCACGTTAGTAAGGTGCAGACTTTTAGCAACATCTTGAACGCTCCTCTGAGGTCGAATATGAGGCATGTCTGAAGCTCAGCACTTGGCAATGCACTTGTGCCTTTCATTTCTGTGCGAGTTCAGTGACATGTTCACAAGTGATTTGCCCCGTGGCCTGCAAGGCAGCTACCCAGGCACGCTCACCTGATGATGTCTGTCAGCTCATGCCCTTCAGCGCCTTCCCATGCAAGCAGGGACTGATTATGCATGGAGGGGGGATCTCATTAACAGAAATAATTGAGCTATACTCATTGTAGGGAAGTTAAGAATTGTTACATGCCTAATTCTGCATCCTTGACTTGCTCAGCTCTGCTTGCCTTGCTCGGTAAGGTTAAGTATTATCCAAATCCTCCACAGAGTGAAGGTTTCACCATAGGAGTCTAATGGACCAGAAGTGCAACTAAAACACACATAGCCTTTGGGATGGGTTGAAAAGAGGATTCAGCACCTCTGAAAGAGCTTACTCGGGCACAGGTTTGACAAAGTCTCTGCACTTGTACTTCCTGGCCCTTTAAAGAAGCAGCTCGCTGTCTTGGTCATGTTTTATTCTGCTGAAATTTCCTTCTTCACCATTTCTTCTAGTACTTTGGTTTTCCCACTATCTGTAAAGCCTGATCCTATTTTCCTCAACCCTTTTTTTTTGTCTTCTACAGGGAGCCTGATACGTCCAGTTGCTTCTCTGAACAATTACAGCACACAGTTACTTTGCCATTAGACCTCAGTTTGAGGCTAGTATCTCTTAGCTTAATTTGCCCTTCTCTCTGGCACCCTAAGTGTCTCTCTTTCCCCCACGCCTGAAATCATGCCTGAAATCCTCATGGAGTAACCCCTGCTTGGATTTGGCTACTCCTTCTCTTCGTACTGCAGTAGAGCTGAGGGAAGGCACAGGTTTGAGTGAACAGTTAAGCAAGTTTGACTGCTTATTGTATTGACACACACTACACAGGGCTTGGCAATTCCCTAGAAAGATGCTGCATACCAGACAGAGCTTGTAGCTTTCTCCTTTCCCATGTGGCACTGGGGCTATGCCTATATTTAGAGGTAGATCTAACTTTAGAGCTCATTTGTGGCGCTCGACTGTAAATACGCTACAGTTAACCTAATTACTAGCAGAAAAAAGAAAAATATCCAAAAAGCGCATTTTAGGCAACATTTTAAGAAGCATTTCTTTTTCGAAAAGGTTGCATCTCTGCTAAAGTGGGTTCAGACACCACTTCACTGGTATTACACTCATGACAGTCACTTGATCAAGGAACAGCAATGCACAATCCGAGTTACATATTTCTTTGAGTGTTATTTCATTTCGGTGACTTATTTTGAATATGGGTTTGGTTTAGCTGCTCAAATTATTTAGCAAGCCATCTCAGGTAGCCAATTCATTTTTAAAAGATTGCAATCTGTTTGAGGAGAGTTTATGATGTAAAATGAACAGAGCATAAACAGGAAGAATGCTTGTCTTGCTTGGCCTGTTGACTCTCACCCATGTGCACTTTCACTCTCCAACCCCTTTGTGGTATTGTGCACTCCCAGAACTGTCTTTTATGGACCCAGTTCAAGAAAGCTGTGGTCAACATTACAGACCCACCTATCTTCCCAGACTGTTTAGGTTTTTTCCTCCCTCTGTATCATTTGATCTAGAATAATTTCACTCTTTTTTTTTTGATTTATTATGCAATAAAATGGTCCTATCTGGAATAAAAGAATGATTTTGGTTTAGGATTGAGGAACATCATACCCGGCAGATGTACGTGTAATTAAAGTCCCCAGGAGCTCAGGAGCTCCTGTATAAATGGTTCAGTAATGTTTCCTTCTTCCTTTTTCTGAGATGGGTAACAGATGCCTTAGCAGTGATCCTTTCGTCTTTCATGTCATGACTCTTTACCCAAAGCATCTGTCTGCTGGCTTCCTGACAGTCAAACTCTGTTAGCAGCTGTTTCTCACAGGTAGGAAGCTTCACTCAGAAATACCGAGCCATTATCCACTGACTTCTACATAGGGAATGATTCCTCAGGAAGAAGATGTGGGAAATCAGATCAGCGGCACAACAGCATCAATTCTTGGCTTGCAAATGGGTATCTCTCAGGTATCTCTTAGGGTCCGTCTTTTTTTTTTCTTTTCTTTTTTTTAAGGGGGTGGGGAAGAGGTGGGGATTGAAATGTGTGCAAAATTGAGTTTTACTTGTGAAAATTCAATCCAGTATATGCTTACATGCTTGCTGAATCAGAAACACGGGCAGACAGTTTGAAAGAGCCATTGTAAGGCTTATAAGCAAAGAGAACAGACTCCTCAAGTATCTGTGTTTGCTGTTGCTTTGTAAAAGAGAAACAAATTTGGTAGGGAGTAATCAACTGTGAGTCTTCAGTCAATGAAGTATTTACCAGCCAGGTGTTCAGGAATCTTACATCATCCCAAAGTCTTTGTGTTTAAATATAAAATCCCTTCAGATGAATGCCACCTTGTTTTCTGCTTGATTTGTGTTCAGTTCCTCCACATTTCACGACTTCCTCCTTGCAATTGATCTGTCATGACAGAACCCCTTCTAGGTCTGAATCCTGACTTTCTGACAGAAAATTCAGACTCAGATCCAAACCCAGACCTAAACTGGGGTCATTCATGTGTATCCTCAGTGCTTCACATCAAAGCAGAAAGATAAGGACTGTCCTGACCTTACCGTGACACAATGCAGGACCATCAGTGTCAACAGCCACTGGCCATCCAGGCCTGCTTTTAATCTCTATTACACTGACACAGACTGGGAACCAGCCCATGGAGTCAGTGAAAACCATGTCCACATGGTTTAGTGAAATATCTTTGATTTTACCACAAGTAGATGACTGACGAGAAAATCCAGCCCACTATTTTCACGAGGAAGGAAGCTGCAAAAACGAAAGCACTCATCTCCACAGAAAATCATGCAGTGATGGAGAAGCCAAATCATGTGGGTTTACTGTGCTGTGGGTAAGTATAGCCCATGAAGTGGAAATGGAGGGGAAGGAGTTACTGATTTTGAGAATGATACCCTGGGATAGAGGAGTGTAGTAGAGAATTTTACCCCTGGGAGGGACCAGGAGGGTCAGACCCCGAGGTGAGGAGTTCAGACCCAGGTTCCTTGTGCTGTCTCTTCTGGCTGTAAAGATGCAGGATGAATTAGCAAGGGGCCTCCTTTGTGGAGGAAAGGCAGCAAAACACTTCCCAAGGAAAGCTGAAACTGAAGCTGACACCTTTTCCTAGTAATGAGAAGCTATAATTCAAAGCGAGGTTTCCAAGGCACAAATATATGTGTGCCCTCATGAAGATTAGCTGCAGTAAAGAGGAAAATGGGAGCACAAAAAAAAGATTTTCCTTGCTTTAATGAGGCTAATGGCCCTTTACTCTCCATGGAGCGCTGAAAGATGTCACCATTAACTTTTTATTTGCAATTTGTATGCACCTTGCTGTATTTGTTTTCTTTATAGTAGCAATCTCAGTGCAATATCCAGGATAGAAGGAAAAGCAGCATGGAGAGAGAGTACCTGTGGTGGGAAGTGATGAACTGCCCAGCCTATCTGCCAAGCTACGCCCTGCCAAGCCGCAGAAGTTGCGTGCCATTGTCAGGCAGCTTGGGCACGTGATGAGTGTCAGCAATGCACACTTGGGATGGGAACACATGAGGTGAGCCCTCAGTTCCTGTCAGAAATGCCCTTGCAGCCAAGGGCTGGGCAGCGTATCTTGGCAGTAGTGCAAGGAGCACCCCCTTTGCTTGAGCTGCTTCTTTTAGAGAAGCTGTAGCTGATGATACTGAGAGGAAGGAAAAGAAAATGTAGGCAAAAAAGGAGGCAGCACATCCTGTTCCAGCAAGGAAGGGGAACTATAAAAGCAGCATAAATATTTGACATTTCAGCATGTCCAAAAAGCATATGGCTGTGGCTAATATAACTGAGGCTTTGCAGTGAGTGACAAGATATTAATTGATATCAAGGTACCCTGTGTGTACCCAAGTACATATATGTACATACGTGTGTGGGATGGGAGAGAGTGTCAAACAAAACTCTGCCTCATTGGGCACTGCTGGGCTTTCTTTTCTTTGGTGGTAGATCTCAAAACAATGACCACGCTTCTGACAGAGCCGCTTTTGGAAGTCAGTAACAACTGTGAGATAGTTTAATTGGGGACTGGGTGTCCCGCAGCGTGCAGAGCTCCATGTTGTTTTGAAAGAAAGAAAAAGCTCTTCGGAGTTGTGGTGTGAGAAGGATACACTCAGACCAGACTCAGCTGGGGAGCTCCAACCTATACAAAACTCATCCATAAGGGGAATTGCTGTTTGCCTAGATGTCTCTTGTTAATAGGGTTGTTGATGATGGTAATAGCTGGAAAATCACTTACAGCCATTATAGAAGCCGGGAAGCACAGAGACTCTGCTCCGGATGCAGTGCTGGAAGCAGCCCTCGGGTTCAAGACAGCTGGGCAGGAGGGATGAGACCACTAGTGGTAGTCAGGGGTGGGGTGTGGAAGACCTGAATCCTCATCCCAGATGTACCACAGTTTCCAGAGGGAGCTTGTCTGCCAGCAGCCACAGATTTCCTTTTCTGTGACCCTGGGCAGATCACACTTGCCACCCGCCAAGGGTAATCCACTAGGCTCTGGAGGACACCCCGAGATGCTTAATTCAAATGCAGTAACGAAGTTTGGACCCAGCCAATGGTTGATTTTTTCCAGGAGCTAAAGGGAAAACCAAAACACAGAGAAGATCCTACAAATCCCAGAAAAACAATTTTTTTCTTGGTGGATCAAAAAAGTGAAAAAAATTGTATTATGCTTGAACAAAATATTTCATGTTGGGTCTCTGGCCACAAAGAAACAAGAAAACAAAAGGCACTCATGCTCTCTCTTGAGCTGAGAGCTTGACCTTCTGACAGGGTGAGGACTCACTCTGCATGGCTTGTACACAAACATCTGGAAGTATGATAGGGATGGGAACAGAACAAAATTTTCCTGGGTCTTCGGTCTCTCTGCCAAAAGGCTTGCCAGACATCATCTCCTGGTTTTCCTCTGGTGTTTTCTTGAAGTGTCTTGCGTATCTCTCTGTTTGAACTTGAGCTATTTATAGCACAGCAGCAGGCAGGGAGAAGAGTATAGCTAAAGCTACAGACCCACTGGCATTTGTCACTAAACCAATGTCCCGTGGCTCTTGCAGGAACAGTGTGGTCACGCACACAAAAAAGGATTTCATACAATATATCAACTCCTTCCTCCCTAAAGCAGCCTCATCAATTTTAATGCTAAATGAATAAATAATAACAAGACACTTAAGGTGTTAATGATGCATTAATTATTGCTGAGGTTTCCGTGGAAGGGCATGTGACATCCACATTAATACCGAATGACTTTCTTTATGACTAACATAATTACAGAGAATATTAAATGAAGCAAAAAGTGATGGGGCTCTTAGCAGTAATTGTCACAATTGTTCATACAGAACCCGATTTCCGATACTGTATTTATCTAAATTGGCTAGGAAAAGCACAGGAGGCATGTAAAGCACAATGAATCACTCCAGTTCACATCTCTAGCTTGAGAAACTGCTTCCTCATTGCCCACAGGAGAATAACAAGCATGGCCATCAGGGTCTGGTTTAAACCTGAGACTATGGAAAAACATGTCAGAAAAACGAAGTGCTGCTTTCCATTTATGTTTGGAGAGCTGATTTTTCTTTTCTTATCAGAAGTAATAGCAAACATGATTTTATGAATAAAAGCGAGGAGGGGAACTTAAGTTCACCTGGCCATTCACACATGGCTGTGAAGTCAGAGTTTTACAGCCAGCGAGGCCTCTGGGGAAGCTTTGGGTCTTTGCTTATATGTGTGTGGAAAGTGAGGGCTTGAGCACGTAAAAGGCCATGTCAAGGTTCTTGAAGCACTTGGAGTATATTGGGAATTAAATACTTTTGTCTGAGAAAAGTGTCTGGCCCTGAAGACCGCTCCAGTACCCACCAGAGCTGACAGAAAGAGTATCCTTGTGTTTACCTTTGAAGCTGGAAAGGGCTTTAATTCCTAGGAAAACACACGGTGCTCAGCCCTGAGTGAGAGGGCTGCAGGGTTGGGGCTCCCCTGCTCCACCTCCTTGACAAAGGAGGGCTGGCAGCCCTGGAAGCAGAGGTGTCCTAGGGCAGTAGAACACACACTGCAGAAATGCCCAAAGTAGGGATTCAGCTCTGGGGCTTTGAATTGAATGCAGGTGGGAGGCTGGGGGAGACACAAGCTCTGGCAGCCATGCAGAGCTCCTGGGATATTTTCCAGGGTGTGCCCTATTGTACAGTCCCTCAGCCCCACACTGGGTTCAATTATCCGAGGCAAAAAAGTGACCTGGGAGCATGAAGGCAGAGTAAAGAGGCTTACTGCTACCTGTGAGAAAATATCCCCACTTGTGAACTTTGAGTTTACTTGAAACTGAAACTTGAGCCTGGATTTCAGCATCAGGATTGACTGCTGACTGTTCTGAGTATCCTTTGATGAGCTGCTGTGCAGAGCTTGCTGGCTTTTCTGCATGGCTGATCTCCTAACTCCCACAGCATTACTTCAAGTGCATGACTGACTGCCTCAGAAACCGGCCCCCCTCTGCCCAAAGTGACTTGAGCTAACTTGCCAACATGGTTTGACTTTTTGGATTAAACAAGTTCTAGATGTGCCTGAAATGTTCCCACACATAGAAATCCCTTTGTGAAAGGGCATGTGAAAGGTGAGCGAGATGTGGGAGAAACTTGTATTTCATTCATACTTTCTTCTCTAATTAGAAATGTGAGTTGGTTGCTGTGTCCCTTTATTCGACTTCTTTAGGCTCTTGGGAAGCCCTATTGTATCCGTGTGCCTGTTAATTTCCTCAACAGACTAATTCAGCTTGCTCTGCTGACACGCACTTAATTATGTTTCAGCTAACTCGTTTTTCCTGGATGATGCTCAGCTGCTGTCTGTAAATGAAATGGCTGACTGGATAATCAAAACTTTCTGAAGTTTCTCTCTACCCTGAGCTGGGCTGGCACTCTGGTCAGGATCCTGGCTGCAGATTGGGAAGAAGGACATGTGTGAGTGAAATGTAAGGAGGAAGAAAGTAAATGGATCCTGAATCTTCTGAAACTTCAATCTCTCTCTGCAAATAAACTAATGAAGTGTCTGTGCCTGGGAAGATTTGATCAGAAATGGTTACCCTATGGCAGCTGGATGAGCTCTTAGAGGAAGCAGAGGCACTAGCAGGAGATGGTCTCTGTTCATGGTCATGTCCTTCCTTCAGCTGCCTGTTTGGGTCAAAGCCAGCCCAAATAAGTGCCTGCATCTCACAGAAATGTCCCCCTTTTCCCTGTGTGAATCTGGTCAAATTTTTGAGCTTGTTCAGTGTGTTGGGCCTGCTTTCACATTGGCTATATACAAGGTAGGATTTTAGTGTCACAGCAACCTCTCCTCCATCAGCTCACAGAGCTGAGTTCTTCCCAAAGGAGACTACAGCAGGACACATTACCGCTTAATTAACTGTGAATTCACATGGAAAGAAAGCTTAGAATTAATCAAACTGTAAGACATTATTTTTAACTGACCATGTTTATGGAAATATGGGACCAGACTTTGATTTAGATCAATTTGATTAATAGCTATGGAGTTATATCCAAGATATAAATTTGCTTTGGATGTTACAATGGGCACGTAATTCCTTTTGGGATGACATGACTGGACTGCAGTCCACTGCTGGGCAGTGACAGGATGCCTCAAGTGAAATTTCAGAGCCCTCTGTCCCATCTCCAAAAGCATGACAATTACCCATGGAAAATAATTCTGCTATCACAAAGTGGATTTCATTAATAAATCGGAGGCCAGCACTGTGAGCCATGCCTGCCAGGAATGTCTGAGGTGAGGTGCCTGAGAGGCAACAGCTTACACGAGGAGCAGCTAATAAAAATAAACTCTCTTTTATGCAGAACTTCAGAGTTATTTCACAATATCCCACATGCTTCCCTTTATTTGCTTGTCTGGGACACATATAAAGGAAATTTGTTTCAGGAAGCTTGGGTCTTTATTTTTAATGGGGGAACTTAAGTAGGCACCTGACTTCTCCTAGAACTCACTGGGCATTTAGCTCTGATTCCTTCATGTTAATTTTTGGCAACTGATCTATTCTTTGTCTTACAGAAGGGCATAGCTATGGACCTTGTTTTTTCTTTTTCCTGCTCTGAAATGCTTGTTTTTCCTAGTCAAATATAGCATGAAAATAATTTCCATCTAAAGGTAGTTGTAAGAGACTGAGTATCTAGACTGGACTGGAAAAAGTACATTTTTTCTGCTTAAAAAAAAAATTTTTTTTCTATATCTTAAACCAGGGAGGAAAGTATGTCATCAGGACTGGATTTCTTCAGCACCACTTCACTGCTGACCATATCTGAGTGAATGGTGGTTTGGGTTGTCGGAGATGTCTGGCAATCTCTGAGATCTCTTTCAGAGATCTCACATCCTGTCTGACTTGCAGTATACAATATCCAGCGAAGTCCTGCTGTACTGGTCATGCACAAAAAACAAAGTTATTGACAGAAATAGTTGGTAGAAAGTACATAAAGGCAGAGGATAAAAAATAAATTTTTTGGTTTCTACTCTCCAGTACTACCAAGAGTGTTTTACAGGTTGCTCAGATATTTTTTAGTGCTTCTTGGAATATTATGTCTGGAGAACACTTTTCCCATGGACATTACTGAGAACACAGATCTGGCCTCTATCTACAATCTGTCATGTCATAATCTTGTCTTTTTCGGAACTGGATCTTCCCCCAAAGTTATGTCAAAATCTGATCTATAAGCACTGGTACTTCAGTAGTGCTGATTTTGGCTGTCTAGTCAGTCTGTTGAGTTCACCACCACACATCAGGTGCTATCTGGTTTTGCTATACTTTTGCCCAAAGACCTCATAGTGTTTTAAAGCTTCTTTGTTTTGTCTCTGGATTTTGTACACCAGTTCTGTCCCCTTTGAGTGAGTTTCTGCCATTGCTTTCAGCATTCTAGCTCAGAATGAACCGTTCCAAACACAGGTTTTTTTGGGGGGAAAAAAGAGAGTAGTGAGGACAAGAGATATAAATAAAAAGAAAGTACAAGATAAACTATGCATAAAGCACAGTTTACTTAACAATGAGGTATAGCAAGATGGATTTTTCAGTAAACAAATGCATCGGCTCATGCTTGACAGCATCTGTGCAAGCAAAGTCCTGCTGTATGCAAATTGGATGCCTAACAACTTGTGTGGCTAGGCAAATAAGCTGTATGTATGCTTACCATGTGAATTTGTAATTAATTCATGCTCCTGGGTGAAACCAAGTCCTTTGTGAAATCCAGCACCTGTGTAAGCCTCCTCTCCACCCTGAAAAATCTTAACAGTAGAATCAGAGGTCTGAAATTCTAAATGTAATTAATATTAAATGAAATCTAACATACAGTTTTATTCAATAAATTAGCTAACAAGTAGCACCCATTGGCTGGCATTTAAAGGCTGGAGAGAGGCAAAAGTAGCTGTAATCATACGTAAAAGGGATGAAGAGTGGGGAGTAATCTAGAGAATGACAACTCTTACATCTGTGCCAGGCAGATTAGCCCAGATTGTGGTACAGGATAATGTTAGTGGACATCTGGACAAAACCAGGCAAGTGAAAGAGGTTCAGCCTGGCTTCTGAGTGGGAAGTTCTGCCTAACAAGCCTCTCAGGGCATTTTGGTGAGATCAGTTAATATGTGATGCCAGCGACATTGTGTCTTTGGTTTTCCTACGGTCTTCTCATAAAGATTTTTTAGAAACTAAGTAACCAGGGGACATGAGGTAGGGTCCTCTTCAATCCAAGTAGTTGGCTAAATGATAGAAAATGACAAATGGAAATAAATGGTCATTTTCTTCAGTGGACCAAAGTCATCAATGTGCAGGTCTTTTACCTGTGCTAGTAATCTGTGCCAAGTCTGCGTTCCTTGATGAGTTCATAAATGATCTGGAGAGGGAAGAGAGCCTTGAGTTAGCATTTGTTGGCAGTACCGAGTTGTTCAGGTATTAAAATGAAGGCAGACTGTTGGGAATTGCAAGAGGATCTAATGAAAGTGACTGGCAATAAGAAAACAAATCCAATTCTTGTAGATAAATTATCTAGATTGTGAATCAAACTGCTTACATCACTGTGTGAGGTGGTGCATATGGAGGGGAGGACAACCCCAAGTTTGTGTGTATGGTGATGGGCTCTGAGTAGACAGGTCCATGGAAAGAGAACCTCCATCCACAGAGACAGTCAAAGGCCAGTTAAATACTGAGACTTACTGGGAAATAGAGAGAGCATGAAACAGGAACCCCAGTGCTGCTGCCAGAGATGGGGGTCCCAGCTCACCTCTGCACAGCTCTGGGTCCCTCTCTGCAAACAGCACAACTGAAGGTATTCCTGTAAGGAATGACTGGGTTGGTTCCAACTGCTAAGCCTCAAAAAGGTAGCATTTAAGAGGATGTAAGAAAGATTTAGAAAGCTGTGAGTGTCATGGGTGAGATGGCTAGGAATCAACAGCTCACTGTCTACTGCTGCAAGCCCTAGGGCCATGCAACCACTGTTGAGTGGAGCCAGCATGACAAAGGCAAGAGTGATCACTTCTGTTTGTCTTCTCCTAACTCACATGCAAATATATTGGCTGTCGAGACTCAACAACTTGAACTCTGTTGTTCAAGAGGACTCTGGACAGTGTTGCCTATCTGGGTTAAAATACAGCTGTACAGTCTAGCTTTGGGCTTGCCTGTGGCAGCAGAGCAGAGTTCCAGGGCTGCCCCAGTTCCATCCCGCCTGGAGAGTGAAAACAGGAGTGCTTTTTATTAACAGCCTGATGAAATGTCTGCCCAGTGGCAAATAAAGGACCAGACTCAAAAGTGAGCTGCTCAGACACCATTAGCTCCTGTCACAGTGGTGCCAAAAGAAAAAAAATGGGAAGAGGGAATGTGTTTTTCCCCGCCAACTGAGTGATCTCCAACAACCATTAAAATGTTTTAATCATGTAATTATTGCAATCTTTTTACCACAGAGCAGATTTAAGAATGGTTTGCAAGGCAAAGTGCTATTTTTTCTCTTCACAAGTATGAATCTCACAGTAACTCCAAGTCTTCTTAGTGTGGAATGCTAAACAGGTGATTTTACTGTAGTGATTTTACTCTTAAATAAGGGGTATGCCATATACTTTGAGTTTTCCCATTTTTGGGGGAAGAGAGACAGATAGATTTCGGCACCGTCCCTTTTAAGCTAGTTAAGCAAAAGTAAGGGACGTATATCTCAGGTGTCTGATCTGCAGGTTCATTTGTTGTGGTGGCTGCTGAGCTTGCACATGGTCCTGGAATGACAACCTTCCTCTTTAGAGCAGGATCGGTATCTGGAGGGCTACACCTTCAGGACCTTCATGCCCACATGCGTCATCCATGATGAGCAGAAGCTGAACTCTGCAAGGGGCAGAGGATCAGCAGAGCTGTGCACGCAGCCTGGCTCATGTGGCCGAGGGTGGATGGCAGCTTGGGCTGGCAATGTAGCAGCTGAGCTGCCATCAGCAGCCTCCCACCAAGGCTGCTGGCAACATTTCAGAGCTCGTCGCTGTGAGCATCCCCTCCCTGCTGACTTTGGAGGTGGGGGAAAGCAGCTCTGTGCCTCTCTCCTGGCTGCTATAGCCCTGCTGACTGCTCTCCTGCAAAGGATGCTCATGCCAGTGCTGCCACTCTCCTAGGGCATTCGACAGATTTGCTTTTTGTTCTCTATTTCCCCCCCCATGCATAAATCTTGTTGGCTTCAACCTAATTGCATCTTTTTCTGACAGACTGTCTCAGGAGCAATGCAAATGAGCTTTGAAATGTGGAGATCTGGTTTATATTTGTCAGTTAATTGCCTGAGTGGCACAGACATCTAGAGCTGGCACCTGCCTCCTTGCGTTAAGATCCATCTTTGGCTTCAGATGCGATGCTGCATATAGAAGCTGAGCTCCTGATAGAGGAGGATGTGTGCTCTTTGGACAGTATCTTGCTCTAGGTGAGAGTGATCTGAAGTCCTTGGACTGGGTCTGTTTGACACTGCAAACACTGATCACAGTGGCTGTGCCCAGTGCAAGGCAGCACGCATCTGTTCACTTCTAGATGAGCTGACCCCGTCTTCACCCAGTGAAGTCCCAGCCTTATTGCCCATTTGTCTGTCCCCATAGAGTGACCATATGCATCTGTGGTGCACATGCATGGACTCACTTCTCCCTGAGATTTGACTCTGGGAGAAGCAGCACCTTCCTTAGTATATTGTCTGACTGCACACAGATGCTGGAAAAAACAGGACATTTTGTTCTTTTTTGACATCTTTATTTTAAAAAAAAATCCCTCACACTTAAACATTAGGTCTTGAAATTCAGCCTATATTTCTTTTGCACTTCATTTCATCCCCTTGTCCAAATTTCTTCATTCAAATCCATGTCAGCTTTACCCAAACTCCCAGCAGCACACAGATGAAGTTACTCAAATACAGAGTTAGCTCTCATACCAAATGTCTGATATCAACCCTGTTTTCTTTCCCACACACTTCTGTCCTTTTTTTTTTTTTTTTGCACTCTCTCTCTCCAAGATGGCAATCAGCTAAACAACAACACATTTGCTGAGAAACCCAGCCTACTGAGTTGTGTAGGAACTGACTTCCCTTCAGATAAGCTTTACTGGTCCTGCTGCCTCTCTGCCCAGGACTCCTACAGCAACACATCAGATTAACTGAGTACCCTGCAAAATGCCCCACTACAAGCAACACATAATTGAAACTACACCACGGCCCTAGTCCTAGCTCTGACATTTGCTGGCTCACCCCAATGCAGAACACAACAGAGACGCATTGGAAAGGTTTGACGTCTCCTACTGACACAAATGTCATGGTATCTCCAGGCTGCATGACAGGTGCATTAGAAATTCATAGACCAATTTATCTGTGCTACAGCAGGAATTTGGGGTGGATGACTTCAAGGCTGGAAGCATCTGCTAGCATAGGTCTGCACAGCATAAGCTTCACTGGCTCTCTGGGCAAATTATCTAAACACTGAAGAAACCGTGAGGATGTACTGATTCAAAGCAGCTCTGAGGCTTTGCCCCAGGCGCTTCATCATCTTTTCCATGGAAGCAACAGACAGGGGTTGTTAGGACTGAGCAGAAAGATCAGGTAGTCAAATGCATGTACATGTGTGGGGTCAAGAGCTTAAACCTCCACGAAACCCAGAGGAGGGATAAAACTGGCTTCTTGCATGTGTTGCCAGGGAGCTGGGACCATAAGGCAGGAGCCATAGCAGTTTGTGTAAGGAGAAAGCCCTAGAAGTGATGTGCTTTCACAAAGGACTTGCTTTCCTTTAAAATCTGTCGAAGACTCTGAAATGCAAAGACAAGTCTTATCTGGAGATATTAAACCACAAATGCACACAGAGGAGGGGAAAGTATATTCAGGGGAATATCACCACACTTCTCCCGTTCTCATGTTCCTGATTGGCCACCTAAGTCTCTATTGTTGTTTTGCAGATGGGGAAATGTAGCCAGACAGTGGTAAGGCTGGAAACCACCCTACAGCTGGATATGAGTCTGTGTGGGTCATCCAGTTTTTGCGAATGGTTTGCACCTTCAAGTGGAACAAACAGCTTTACCAACTCCTGTGCTGCAGGCTGGTATCTGCTCTTCTCCCAGGAGCAGTACACTGATCCTTGCTCTTGACAGGCAGCTTTGTCTATCCCTGTTGAGACAAACTTATCCCAGCTGTATCTGCACCAGAATGAGCTGAGTAACACCAGGGACGAATGTGGGTCTTGCAGATTTTCACACTGTTGCCTTTGGCAGCACTGCAGTATGCAAGCACGGCTGAGGTTCAGTACTGGCAGTTCTTCACAATTTATTTCTTGCAGAGGATAAATGCATGTTGTGGGGGTCTTTATTTTGCCTATATTTAAGCTCATATTTTCATGTAGCATGTAATTAACAAAATGCTCTAGTTAATCAGAAAGGAATTTTTAAAATCAGCCTTCTGATTCTGCACTTCCACTTCTTACTAACAAACCAATACATGCTGCCCCAGGGTATTTACCATAAAATGACAAGATTGGTTATTTTGCTTCAAGCTGTTAACCTGAGTAATTACTAAAACTCTGGAAAAGCCTTATACACTTTAGCCCTTTATTGATGTCAGAACATTCTACGGAATATATTTCTCACATTCTGCCTGATCATTTTTCCAGAAGTACAAGGTTGATCAGCATCTCTTGATAAGGAAACAATTTACAAACATTTATTCATATGTATTTAAAGTTTTTGCTAATCTGTGTTTTCTATTTTCAGTGCCTAAATAGAGGCTTTTGGGGACTCATTTCCATTGAGGCTGATAATTTGAAGTGCTCAGTATTGAGTTGTGGCATCCCATTTTGCATCCTCTTTCTGTCCATGCTAAGAACCTAATTTGAGGCTGGAGATTATGCCCTGGGAATAGACATTGAAACTTCAGCACTGTGGAGCTGACATCCAAGGTTCTTTTAGGATCAGTTCCCAGGAAACTACCCACATAAATTTGTGTTGGTCGGCCGTGTAACATGAAACAACTACTCCCTTTGCATTTCCTGCTAAGTTGCTGTCTGTTGTGTCAGTTACCCCAAGCACATTAAAAAAAAAATCCAAGTCTGCCTTTGACTCTAATAATCCCCACGTCAGTTTTATTTGTTACAGCAGAGGAGCGGCTATAATAAACATAAAA
This sequence comes from Oriolus oriolus, assembly GCA_013400235.1. Lineage (NCBI taxonomy): Eukaryota > Metazoa > Chordata > Aves > Passeriformes > Corvidae > Oriolus > Oriolus oriolus. The sequence continues at coordinate 735,742 of VXBT01003189.1, read as the reverse complement.
CAAAGAAATGAGGAAATCTTCATTACAGAGTGCTTTTACTAGTATCTTGTACTAATAAACACAGTTGTCTGTTTGGAAAGATGCCTCCAATCTGTTGATTTATTTTATATTAGCAGTGCTGTGAATGCTGGCTTCTCTGCTTTTATAAGACAAGCAGGAGAAGGAGGGCTGTCTCACAGGAGAGTTATGGAAAATTAGCTTGGCCTTTTCTGTAAATATTGTTTTATGCCCATCAGCTGGAAGATTATTTCTGAGCAATTGAGAGGGCTCATTGTCACAGCTTTTCTGTTTGCTTCTGTCAGGCCAAATTCTGTTCCAGCTTGAACTGGTTGCATTGTTCTTGCTGACTTCAGTAACACAAGAGCATGGCCAAAAGCCTTCAGTTGAGGAGATGTGACGGGTCACTGTGGGCAAAATGTGTCCACAAATGCAGGCTTCCTGCAGCAGTGCCCAGGAAAACTCCAGGGAAGGTCCACAGCCTGCTCCTGTCGTGGTGGGAGGGGAAAACCCAGCCAGCTGCAGTTGTATTCTCCGTACGGTAACACTCGAACCCAAGGGTTTGCTCACCCGCACATGGAAAACCTGAATGTTTTCAATTTTACTGATTGTTTTTTAAATCTAATCGGATTTCACTCTTGAAATGAGATAATGAGGCAGCTCTGGAAACCACTGGGTGTGGGGAACAGGGCAGGGCTTCTTGCTGAGTGCTGCTGTGCAACACTGAATGCCTGTCCCCTTCACCAGGCAGCTCCGAGACTCACTTCCTCTTAGAAAGTGGAGACCTTTCTTCAGTTACAGCACTGTTCAAAGCTTTCTCCTCCTCACAGCTCTTGGCCATCTTCCTTGGCCTGCTTTCGAAGGATTTTTATATGTCATTTAGAGCGTTTTTATGCTGGTGCTGTGGGATGTAAGCAGCAGCATCCCAGGAAAGGCAACTGCCCAGTGAGGACAGAGACTGCTCGAGATGATTCTCTCAAGCTGTGGTAGCTCATACCAAGAAGGATCATGCACTTTTGCTGTCTCTTACAGCAATGAGGAAAAATGCTGGTTTTCCATAAGACCTAGCCCTAGATGTTAGGTGATCACTTTATCATGTTTATCATAGTTCACTACTGCAGAGAAAAACAAAGGTACAGTGTCTCTTGAACTTCAGACACCAGTTGGTAAGGAAGAGATCCAACAAATACGGTCACATGAACAAATAAAAGGACGAGTGTTTGTTTGGGAGATCCTTGCTTCCCTGGCTGAGGATTGTCTTGATTTACACTGATGTGTGGCTTGAGCACAGAGGACATGGGAAGGAGGGGCATGTTCTGCAGCTACAGCAGAGTTTATGCAGGCCTCTGTTTGGTGATGCCTCTAATTGGGCTGCTCTGAGGATGCCATCACAGCTTCTCTCAGAGACTCTCAGTGAGCACTGAGATTGTGTTAGTGAGCCCTGAGATTGTCTTGGTGAGCCCTGAGACTGTGTTAATGAGCGCTCACACTGTGGCTGGGAAGCCCAGCTGGATGTAGAGTGCCCTGTCTCTTGTATTCACCCGTCAAGTCTCCCTTACAAAGCAGGACTAAGAAGCATTATTTCCAGTCCCTGTAAGTTCTTTTGTTACTCGGGTCTGACAAATGTTATTTTTACCTGGAACCAGAGATTTATCTTAGAGGATTGGCCAGGTCTGTTTAGGCCATTACCCACTGTGTGCTACATACGTGGAACAGCAGATCGGGGATGGGACTCACAGTTATAGCCCCCCTAAAGCCCTTTTTCATTATCCTAAATTTTTGTTAAAAGAGCCTAAAAACATGTAGAGAGCACAGATTTCCCTGCATAATATACCTGATCTCAGTTCTTCCATCTGAAGTTTGTGTAAGGATTCTTTTGGTGCCACCAGCACTGCAGACCCACTCTTGCACCCCAGTCCTCAGCCACAAGGTTCCGCAATCCCTAATGACCAGTGGCAGATAACAAATCACAACCTTTCTTTGTTTTGATCATATTCAAATATTTATATTATTTATTTGTTCTACCATGAGAAATTTGCAGGACGTTTACAAGGCCAGCCTTAAGCATTTGCAACACTTTTTTCAAATTTATTTTACAAGTGTGAATGAAGCACTTAGGCCCAGAGAGGGACTGAAAATCCTGAGGATCCAATGGAGCATCCATGCCACGGCAGTGCCAGACTGCAAAATGCCTCCTGTTGCGTGTACAATGCAAAGACCTCAGGAAGGACAACATCAGCCTGGAAGATCACATGGTTTAGGCTGGGTAGCTACAGTATAGCAGGTAGAAAAGTGCAGCAAGGAGGAAAAGTAACACGCTGCTTTCATGTGCTCACTGGCAACACCAGGGACAGACCTACACGTCCTGCTGTCCTTGTAGTATCACTGCCCAGGAGAGCTCAGCGCCCCAGATCTGTCATGATAGCTGCTTCCCCATCAAAGCTCCCCCCTATTCTGCCCAGGCTTCCTGGGGAAACAAGTTGTTTTTAGAGCAAAAAGAGCTCCCTTGCCCAGCTCCAAGGGGGATTCAGTAGCAACTGCTGCACCCCTTCCCCAGATGGGTGCTGCAGCAATATGGGGGTATTGGGTAGAGGGGCTTTGGAAACAGGATTTTCTCATTTCGCAGGAGCAAGAGAGACAGTGTGAAATTTAGGTGCCAGCACACAGCCCGCTGGCTGTTTTGGAGTTGATTCCATTGAACCCTGGCCTGTGCTGCCATCCCCTCCGGGCTGTGATGTCAGCTGCGTGCTGACTCCTGGTTTTGTAACACAAAAACTGCTCCACCTTAAGCCTTACTTCTGCTAATCTCACAATTAATTTCAGCAATCAGAGTTAACCCTGGTTTTAACTTTATTGCAGCCTGAAGGACTTCTGAGGTAGGAAACACAGGGCAGTGGGTGGGTTTGTTTAAAGGCATGTTTAAATATAACTTTTCGTACCTGGGCAATCCCAGAAAGACACACAGCAGGTGATAACCTCGGGTGCCAAATATTCTGCTCCACTGATGAAAGCTCCCGGTACATCTGAGTGCCACACACACTCCTGTCCTCCCCTGACAACCGGCCCACGGAGAAATAAGGGAAAGAATGAGCACAGTCATACTGAGTCATTTATTTAAGCTGTGGTTATTGACTACAGTGCCCTTGTATTTCTGTGCATTACACAGCAGGTGATGTTTCTGTTTTGGATAGTATCACTGAGGGAAGGGATAGGACATTTTGTATAGATCCAGCAACAAGAGAAGGCACTTTGTAAGGATTTGATGCCATTATTTAACAAGGAATTCAACATAGTGTATTTAAGCTCATACACTTATACAGCTTTTTTTGCTGTCAGTTACAAGCAGGAGTGTAAAGTACGTCTCCCTTGGGATGGTTGTCCGTACATCCTAATGATTACTGCTGTAAGGAGTGTCCACATTAAATGTTCAAGTTAGAGAAAGATTTTACAAAGCTGGGCTATGAGGTATGAGGAGTTATTTCAAATAAACAACCCAAGTACATCTGTTTCCCTCTAAATGTTATCTTAAACTTTAGTGTTGGGTTTTCTGGCAGAGAAATCAAACTTCAGGCAGACTTTGAACACCCAGATATTATTTTCTTTTTTGTTTGCTTATCATGACCTTTTCTTATGGTGGCCTCAAGGAGTTGGAGGAGCCAGATTTTCCTCCATTGTACCGAAGTAACTCTTGATTGCCGCAAGGGGAATGCTGACTTCTCTGTCACCTTACCTGCTCACACAGAGGTAGTGAGCTGCCCAAGTGGTCTGTCTGCTGCTCCCAGTAACATGGTCATGAACACTGTGTTCCTGGCCCCGCAATTCACCATCATGCAAACAGCTGGAACAAATTGAAACCAAGCAGGAGACAGTATTGTTACCATATGTATTCCTTATCTTGATTTATTTTCATTGAGTAAGTTTTGTAAGAGTTTTTAAGAACTCAAGTGCTATCAAGGATTCTGGACACTTCCAGAAAAAACAAAGACTGCAGGTAGGAAGCTATATTTTAAAACAACATGTTTCAAATGCTGTTTGTTTTCCCCACAGGCATTCAAACATGATATATTTTTTCCTGTATTTTTATCCCCACTTTGAAAGCCAGGATAAAGTGCTACAGGCAAAACTGAAAAGGAATAGGAAGAGTATTCAGGCAAAGTTATCTAAAAGCTTTTCTATTTTGCAGACTGCTTCTTTTAAGACTGAAAGATAATGAAGGCTTATGGGAAAAAAATTGTTTAGTGATATACTGTCTGAGGTGCCCTGTGTCCAAAAATTAACATAACTTGAGTGCAAATGCAAATACATTGAGTGCAAATGCAAATTTAGAGATATTCAGTGGAGATGAGTTGAATACCTCTAAGATCTCCTACACAGGCCTAGATCTATGGGTCTGACCAAGAAAATATCCTCAAAGAAGAGCACCAGGTTACATGAAAGATACTTCTACCGAAGAGGGAGGTAGCACACAGCTCCAGAGTCCATATCCAACTGGAAAAATGGGAAAATCGTGTCTTTCTGCTGAACAGATAACATGACTACTGACCTTGAAGACAAGTACCAAGGACTTCACTTTTTTCACCCATTTAGCAACTTCAGAGGCATCAAGCCTGACCCACCCTAGTTTTAGGGAGAGTAGGGCTAGCAGAAAACCTCCACAGGGCGGTAATTTGGGCACAAGTTGCCTCTGATTGTGGCTTTCTGTGCCTTCAGACGCTTGTTCGTGAAGCCTCTTTTAACTCCCATGCGAATGAATATCAACAAGGGCAACCCCTGCAGCCTGACATGGGGACAGCGGTACGTACAAACTGTTGTCTGCAGCACTTAGGGAAGAGTTTAGACACTTCAAATCCTGTTTCCTTTGAGATGACCCTGAGTTTTGGAGCTGATGGAGCCAGGACCTCAGCTTTCCTCTGCCCTTCATCACCTCTAGGCATTCCAGTGCTCTGGCCACCAAAGGATTTCACTGAGAGGTACCCACTGTTCTACCTGCAATGAGCAGGCTGTGGTTTAACGAGAGGTGGCTGGAGGCTGTCCTATCGTTCTAGTTTAGGACTGAAATTACTTGAGACATTACTGTTGCTGAACAATGTGTGCAGGGCTTTTGGGGATCTGCAGCTCACAGGCTGTCTCCTAAACTTGTTCTGACCTGTTTGACCTTGAGCAGATCCCACTGGCACTTGGCCCATGGGGCCAGCATTGACACTTTGCCCACCTGTAGGACTCAATGCTCCCAGTGGAGAGGAGGCCTAGTCTTGCTGCAGATACACACTGAGGATGTTGCTGTGCAAGCCTGCATCATTAAGGATAGATGGGAAGCTCTGTGAGGAGCAGCTGAGATCACTTGGTCTGTTCATCCTGGAGAAGAGGAGACTGAGGGGAGGCCTCATTGCAGTTACAGCTTCCTCTTGAGGGGAAGAGGAGAGGCAGGCACTGATCTCTTCTATCTGGTGACCAGTGACAGGACCTGAGGGAATGGCCTGAAGCTGTGTCAGGGAGGTTTAGGTTGGATATTAGGAAAAGGCTCTTCACCCAGAAGGTGGTTGGGCACTGGAACAGCGTCCCCAGGAAAGTGGTCACAGCACCAGCCTGACAGAGTTCAAGAATTGTTTGGACAGTACTTTTGGGCACAGGGTGTGACTCTTGGGGATGTTCTGTGCAGGGCCTGGAGCTGGACCCAATGTTCCTTGAGGGTCCCTTCCAAGTCAGCTTGTCCTGTGATTCTATTCTTGATTATGAAAAGTCCCTTTCCTTCTTCAAACAGGATGCTTCAGCCCTGCTTCCAGGTCTTCCTGTAGCACTTTTCAGGGAAATACTCTTGGCCCAATGAGTAAGGCAGTGGTTTGGATGGGAATATTCAATCTCCCTGGCTGCAGGCAGTGCTGCTTGCTCAGACTCTCTACACAGGTTCAATGGGGGAACTCACCCCTGTGCTAGACCCTCCAAGTGAAGGCAGCAGCACTTCCAGAGGTTGTCTGCCTGCAGCTCATAAAGGAAGGTGATTTATCATCCCATTTTTAGGCTGTTCTGAACAGGTACATAGATCAAAGCAGGACACCACCCGTTTTCATCGTCTTCCTGCAAAACTGATCTCAGTGGCACACTACCACTGGCTTCAACATAAATATCATTGGGTCCACTATAAATAGAAGTGATGTCAGTTTTAGGAACAGTCAGAAATGCTTCCTTCCACCCTCTGCCAACGTTTGTCTCCTATTTTTAAGCTCTTTTTCCATTCCAGTCACTGTTTTATCTTCCCTTTAATGTCTTTGTGCAAAAGCCATTAATCTACTGCGTGCAAAACTGTCAAATGCTTCTGGAAAATCAAAATATTCTGCTACCCACTAAATTGCCCTTATCTGTCATGGCAGTGGTATCTTCAAAGGATTCCTGAAGAGTAGTTAAGCATGACACGATCCTCCTGTGCCTCAGTCTGGGCTGGCTTCCTCTAATCCATCTGGGGTTTGGTCACCCTTCTCTTACTATATCACTTGAAATGGCTCCCAAGCATTTTCCCCAGAACAAATGTCCAACTCACTGGCCATATTGCTTCCCAGATTGTCTTATTAGTCTATTTTATTTTATTTTCTTAAACAAGAGTAGTCTTTGCCAATTCCCAGCTCTCACACAGCATTTCCCCTCCTTGGACCTTTTACAAATATGACTGCTTGCTTCCCTGATTCGTGTGCACACTCCCTCAGACACCGTGGGGTCTGCAATATGGGTCATAGTGGATTTCTGCCACTTGGTAAGTCCTGGGTGCCTGCTTCTGGACAGAGCTTTCTCTTTTACAGCTGGAAATCTGATCTCAGACCTGAGCAGGCTCTTTTCTCCAACAGAGTTTAAAGTTTGGCATTTTCCTGACATCCGCTACCTATTCTGTTAATACTTCTGTGCAACAGCTAAAAACTGCTTGTTTTTTAAGAAGAGAATATGTCTTAGGAAACTAAAGCCAACTTAGCCAGCTGCCTTGAACATGGTTTCAGTACTTCTGCTTCCAGCCAGAGGATTGTCTCAGGAACAGGGAGCAGGAATCCCCAGGTAATGGGCTGCAGCAGGGAGGTGGAGACGACAGGTAATTTCTTTAGATGGCTTTGTGACTATGTTAAAGTCTGACCTGGGGCACCCAGGAACCTGCATGGTCTCTTGCAGCAACACAGTGTTTAAATACTGTGTCAGAAAGTCCATTTGGGCATACTGAGAGGGGAAAGGCATGAGCAGAGAACACTAACTCAGTCTGTGCTCCATAAGAGTGGTGTTTTTTCTAGATTATTAGCTCCAGGCTCCAAATACTGTTCAGTACTGACTAGATTCAGGTGTGATCTTCTCCTCCCACACACACATATTGCTAACATCTGTTAATATTCTTTTGGTTCAGTTTCTCAGCCCAGGAAATGCTAACCTTGACACACATATTTAATTTCAAGTGCAGCAAGACTGTTGATGGTAAAGCACTTACTGAGCCCGCTTGGATGAATACATAAGTTAATAGCTTTCTGTTGGACTCATGTATATGCATGATGTTAATGACAGCTTTTACACGAATTCCTGCAGGGAAACAGTGCACATTCTATATTAATATCCCGTCTCCATTTGACTCCACAATTTCACATATTAATTGATTAACAGCAGCCAGGAGGAATGAACAACAAGAACGCCAGGCCAATTTTGTAAGGCCTGGCCAGCACATAAAGGGCTTAATGGATCTCTGTCTGCAGTGGACCCAGCTTTGACCTTACTGAAAGTAATGGTAGTGTTGTTGTTGTTTCAACTGCAATTAATAGAGGTTCAATAGTTACGCCTCAGGAGAGGAGATCCAAAGCATGTGAATACCACGTTGTCTCTGCTTCAAAACTAAAAATACTGATTTCTACACCCAGAATTCCTTAGCCAAAGCCCATTCAGAAGTATGAAACTACCAACTGATAGTCATAAATGCAAAAAAAAAACACAACAAAAAAAAGTTGAACTAAAAGCAAGATGCGGACTTCCATTTTTTAAGAACTAGCTTGTACTCTCCCCATCCTCTCAGCACACTGCTTTTGAACTCAAAAATCACTTCTTGGCACTTAAGCAGTAAGATCTGTAAGCAGTTTTAGATCATTTTAGTTTCTATACATGTAGTTGTGTACATGTATGCATATTCTGCAGGAGTTCCCATGTAGGGTCATTTTAACAGTAGCGAGAAATCTGTCCTCTTCAGTGCTCCTTTCTCTAAGAAGATTTGGGCAGTGCAATTTTCCTGATTAAAATGAGTCATCTGGACTCTGAAGGTATGTCCAGGGAGGCCCCAGGCTGGCCAGGAGTTGCCATCTCAGGGAGCAGGAAGACCACAAGGATCACTGGTGTCCTGACACTCCCTCATTGCCTATTTTCCTAATGCCACATCCTGCTGGAACTCCCAGATTTCTTCAGTAGTCCCTGAGGATTTTCTGACATAGCAGGAGTCTCCTTCTGGCTTGTTAGGATGAATTACAACCACTTTCTCCACCAAAATGTGAGGACAAAGCCTTACGTGTCAGTGAGCAAGGTGCAGAGCTTCCATGGGGCTGCAGGCCACTCACCTGGGCGTTGGTGAGGGCACCTTCCTCCACCTGAGCAAGTCAGAGCATCTTTCCTCTCCACTGGCAACTCGAGGGCCATCAACAGCAGGAAAAGGAGTGCCCTCTCCTGCCTTTGTTCAGCGTGCCTTTAGTGGCCTTTTGCTAGGGAGCTAAAATAAAGATGTTGAAAGGTTTTTAACTGAGTCAACCTCTCACTTCCCTGCAGTCAAAACCACTTCACAACTCAGATGCTTCTACCAGCACTGCACAAACAACAGTTGTTTTCTAGAAGAAAGGTTATATATGTAAGGATTGTGTTATAAACCATCTTTTTCATCACATGTCTCATAAGCATGAACAAACACCAGGCAGAAAAGTTCTTAGAACTTTAAAGTGGTCTGCAGACTATTACTGGGTTATTCAGGGCTTGGGATCGGGGTTTTCAATGAGAAAACTGTTTGTTTCATCTCTTCATTCCAGACAAAAGTCATATCAGAAGATTTAAAGTATCTGCTTCTGAGGCTGGCAAGCTGCTAGTGAACGCATAGGCCAACTCTTTCTTAAATACATAAACCCATCTAAGTGGTCTAGACATTTCTCCAGCTTTTTCAACTGGTTAATCTACTTCTTGCTCACGAAATTTGCATTTAGTGTTGGGTAGGTTTCGTTTGGCATAGGTCTTTTCACTCATAGTTTTCAGTGAACTGCAACCTGAGGTCAAACACTGGGCTATCAGTGGGCAGGGAGTAAGGTTAAATCAGGTTGAAACAGCCTGTCTATGCTTGCAGTGCCATGTTCATTGAGACAGGATGAGGATTTAACATGCATAGTGACTGTCCTGGTGGCAGAGGAAGAGCCTGTGTCTGGCACAAGCTGAGATGGCTGGAAGACCTCTGGTTGCTGAAAAACAAGGACATACATGAAGTAAATCAGGAGCACATCTAAGTTCCTCTGCTTCTTCAGTCCTCTTGGCCAATAAATGCAGTAATAATGAGCCCTTGCCCCTTTTTCTCCCATTCATTGTGTGTCTTGTCCATATACTCTGCAAATTCTTCTGGGGCCGAGACTGGCCTTGCAAGGAAACGTTGAACTCCAGAGACATGTTGGTCCCTAGGGCCAGAGGAACAGTACTCAACTTCAAGCTACCGCTCTGTTTTGATACTGTTTTAATTTTTGTTTGATACTTTGAATTTTTAAAGGAAATGCTGCATGTTATGTACTGCTAGCTGCTCTGTGATCCCCTCAGTCACAGGGCAGAAGGGCTCAGCACACATATAGCAGTGCATGGGACTTCCAGACCTGCCTGTACCCCACTCCAGTGCAGGTCACACCCTGATTTTACCAAGCCAATCCCTTCATGCACATCTCCAGAACCTGAAAGGCCAAGTTAAAGATTTCTTCCATCCATCAGTTTTCTGATACTAGTTCTCTTGAATCACCTTCTCTGATGAGCCAACACAGCTGTGCTCAAAGCCTCTCTGCTTTTGCAGTGGCTGAGAGCTAAGTAGCTGCAAGCCAGTCCACAAGACTTAGCTGAGTTATCACCTCAGTAGATGCCCAGTGACCCTCAGGCTTTTTAGGCTACACGTGGAGTATACACGTGCAATTTCCCTGGCACCAAGGCAGGAGACGTGAGCACTGCCTGCACTGGGGTCTTACAGGGGCAGGAAGGGCTGTGCCAAGGTCCCATCAGGCTTGGCTCATTTCACACCATCTCTGAATCCTCCAGTTTGTTTAAGCAGAGCAAAGGAGGAAGTGGAGGCTCTTTCTGCCAAAGTAACCAAAGACAGGGAAACAAGAAAAGGAAACCCAGAATGCTGATTAAAAAGCCTGTTTCCAGGCTCTGCTGTAAGGTGATATCAAGTGACAGGGAACACACACACACATCTCACCACTTCCTCTATCTAGGAAGATGACGGGAGGGATGAGGCCATTTTGCTTTGAGGATGAGCTAAGTTAAGCTCTTAAAATGAAACAAAGACAATTTGTAGACCGCTGATAAAAACCCTGCGTGTGGCATAGGAAGTTTCCACTGCCATCCAATGGCTTTGTTATAATCTTATCGCCTGCTGCTGACTTATCCAAACAGCTGCCTCCTACCTACTTATCTCTTAGAGGAGTGGGGAAAATCACAGTATATAAAAAAAAGCTGTGGACCACACATGCACACATTCAGAAAGTCCCGTGCACACAGGACCCTGAATTTTAAGGAGCAGAAAGCCTTCCATTACGAAATGCAGGATTTACCTTTGTCTTGTTCCTGTTCCTGCTGCTATCAGTTATAGCACAAATGGTATCCACTCTCCACCAAGATTTCACCTAGGCAAAAGAATAACTCTTACAGCTTCTCATGGCACAGCTCTTTCTCTTATAGCTCCCTGGGAGCGATTTTGTCCATACTAACCTCTTCCCAGTGGAAGTATGTTTGAAATGGTGCTCTCTATCCTTCTGGTGAAGTGGAGCTCACCTGAAAGTCAAAGACACAGCTCTGGCTCCTTCATGCATAGAAGGAAATTAAATAATTGCCTCCACCTGGAAAACTTCAGGTCTGGAAAGAGGCGATTTAGGGTAGCAGCTCCTAGCCCTGCTGCTGCACTGAAACATGGATGCTTTGGGATGCAACTGCATCCAGTGAGTCATCTGCTCTGGCCTTGCTTGAAGTACACGTGGATCTCTCGCGTGCAGAACTTGTCCAAGAATAAGGTGTGCACAGGGTGTGTGAAAGGCAGGAAGCCTATTTTATATCACTGATGTACAGCCTGCCCGGGGAGATAGCAATGTCTCCATGCTTGGAAAGATTCAAAAGCCTTTTGGACGTGGTCCTGGGCAACCCCTTGTAGAACATTAAGAATTCATGTTCCCTGTCCTCTTTGAGGAACAACACTGTATTTCTGCCATATATTATCTATCAAGCCCAGTTCTGTTTCTCTGCCTTCTCTGACTTCCCTCCCATTCTTACTCCTGGGGTCTCTCTGGCATGGAAGGGCTTGAATCCACTGGTCTGACAAACAGAGTAAAATAATTCTCATATTTGAGACCTCATATTTTAAAGGCACGAATCAGTTTCCAAACTCAGCTGTAAGTCTATAAGCCCAGTGTGATTCCCCTTAGACCCTCAGGACTTACATGCACTAGGCAGAGGTCAGAGAGGGAGCCCACAGGACTGTCTTGTGAAAAGGAAGATTTTCAAGAATGCAGATATGGTCCAGAAAGGTCCAGAGCACCCCAAGATGCTGCTCTTGATCCTGGGGGTCCAGTCCCCCAGCAGCCTACACAAGGTATATCCATCTCCGTGGAAGCAGAAGTTAGCCCAGAGCATTGGTTTTGCTGGAACAGCTGTACAGAGCTCAGAGATTTTCGGCTCATTATTCCTTTTAACTTCCAAGTTGAATTTTGCGGAGGCCAAATAAAAATCGCTGCTCAGAATCTGACAGTCACAATATTCCTTCCCAAGAAGGACACTTCACTGTCCTCCCTTTTTTAGCCCTTTCCTCTGAATCATCACAATCCAGTTGTCAATAAGGAGAACACTGGACATTTTTGGTCCTTTTTCACACAGGTCAGCTGTTTGTACCAGCACAATTTGCTTTATGAGAGACACAGATCTCCACAAAGTGCTGGTTAAGCTTCAGTATTTATTGTGTATCTCTGGTGTTTAAACTGACTGAAATCCCATGCTTTTACTTTGTTTTTGCTAATTTGGGATCCTCTCCAGGGTCAGTTTAATCCAAAAGCAAGAGTCATCCCAAACACAGTGAAAACATTGGACCGAATAGCCGTAGCAGCTTCTTAGTATGCAATATGTTTATTTGAAATACAAATTGTAAAGTATAACAAGGCTTCTACTAATTTGTACTGTGAGTGGGTGAAAAACAAAGCTCAGTGGAGTCAGAGCCTCACTTGGTCATCTGGAGGCACAGATGCCAATTCTTGAGTTGTTTTCTGAAAGAGCCATGGTGTTCTCCTGAGAAATTGGCTGTATTGGCCCAGTGATGCGCTTGAGGGTCTCAGCTTTCTCACTCCTGTGCACTGGGAAGGAAAAGGTTGCAAATATGAAACCTGAAGGTTCAAATAGAAGAGGGCAAATAAACTACACCTGAAATCTTGTTATCTTAAAAATCTCCTGATTATTGGTCCTGACCCACTTGCAATAAGCAGCACTGCAAAGGCTTGTTCAAAATCTGAACCCAAACTAATTCACTGAAGATATCTGCCATCTTGGGAGATGCAGCAGGAGAGCCTGACCCCCCTCAGCCAGAAAAGCAATAATGAATCTGACAAGGAAGCCCTTTCTGGCTTCATTTCTGTATTCAGATTTAAGGGAGGAATACAAATTATTTTTGAACCGTCTGAAAATGAAGATGTTCTTTAAAATCTTTTGCTAGCATTGCATTAAGATGCTTTTGAGAAACTTCCATGCCTGTAAAATGAGGTGGTTTTTTTTAAAAAAAACTAGTTTTCAAACAGATCACCACAATTTAATAGATTTAAGAGTAAGAGATTTGAAACCTCTCTGAAAATCTGCAAAATATGCTGGAATGGATCTTCCCAGCAGGTGTTTTAGCCGTGCTGGACAATTCTGTGAAATGAAGATAACTCCTGGCTGTACAAGAGGCAGTTTTCAAAAATAATCACTTTCCACTAACTGTTAATCATTTTCCTAACTAATAATAGGACTATTTCATAAAGTCAGCCTTGTTCTATTTAAAGGCTCTCATGCTAACACCTTTTTTCTTAACCAAACCCAGCACTTTCTCGACCACCACATTTCTAGTGAAGCTCTACAAAAGGGTTGCGATGAAACGCAAATCCTTCTGAAGCCTGCCTGGTTTCGGATTTCATTATGAGCCTGAAACTCGACCCATGTTCGTCCAAAAGTTCAGTAAGGGTTCGTGAACTTTTCTAGCCCAACTGGATTGATTTATGATTTTGTGTCACAGCTACACAAATCACGTGGCTGCGGCATAAGGCACAGCTCGGCGAGCCCGAGCACCAAGCCAAGCAAATCAGACCCATGGCCTCTCCCCTTCCAGCCTCTCCTTTTCCCAATAAGGGTGGATGCTGACTGTACATCCCCAGCGGCTTTCTGGGCCATCATCAAGTAAAAGAACCAATATTTAGAAAGCTTTAAGGCATCTAGTTGTGCTGACCTGTCAGGAAAATGGTCCAATCTCACAGGGACTCGGCCAAAATTAAAAAAAAAAGAACAAAGCAAGAAAACAGATGCTCAGAGTTAAGTATCTTAATTTTTATTTTGTTGACCAAATAGCTGGGCTGATGTCCACATGCAGCTGAGTGTACAACAGCTCCTGGTTTTAATCAGATCCATTGTTTAGATGACCAAGTGCAAAGAGGAAGAAACCTCATACTGGTGCTCCTCGGAAAAGTCTGTCCTTCCGCTGCAGGCAGTGCTGCTGGCCACCTTCCCATGGAGGAGACTTCCTCAGGCTGTAGGCAGCCAGCAACCCTTGGTGACACATGAGGACACACAGTGATAGATGAGGAACTCAGGAAGGTATAAAAGTGCAAGGGCAATTTGGTTCCTCTCCCAGCTGCCACCTTCCTGCCTCCTAGCCCTGGTATCAAAGGATTTGTTCCAGCCAAGACATGCCAAAGACTGTGTCCAGCCCTTATGACACTCTGCAACTTGCTCAGTGTCTCAGGAGTACCTCATGTGTGTCTGATGGCACTGTGGTGATGGAATGCCATCACTCCCATGCTCTGTCCTTTTGCACGTGGATTCAGATTTTCTGATCTGGAAGCTGGGCATGGAAACCTTGTTCCACTCCAGCTGCTTGGGACTGGGTAACCACACATGCTGTTAGTATGTGGTGGCAGTCCATCATCCTGTCAGGCAGCACAGAGCTGCAGGAGGCAGTGGCACAAGGCCACAGCCCCAGCTGCACCCCGGCTCAGCCACTCTGCTGCTCCTGGCACAGCTTTAAATCTAGAAGGAGCACCAGGTGATCCCTGCTGTAATGTAAACACAAACAGGTCTGGCTTTCTCTTAGTGGGCAGCCTGTGCCTCTCTCCCAGAGCATCTAACGCTGTCCTTGCAGTGGGGGGTCCAGGCCGGATGCAGTTGCAAGTGCCTGGTGGGTACGAGGTGCCCTCCTGAGTGTCTGCTTTGTCCTTGTCAGGAGCCCATCAGCCTCACCCACTGGAGCAGAGGCAGCTGCTGACCAAGGGTTGGTGGGGAGGCTGCACTGAGGTACTGAGCTGGAGGAGCCAGTTTCCCATGTTGAGAGTTGATAGCAGAAAGCTCAGTGAAGGCTGGTGCTGCAACAACAGATGTTTCAAGGATAATGAACGCCACAGCACCCAGTAAAACCAGCAGTGAAAATGCTATCAGCTTCAGGGTCTCTCAGATTCAGCCTGGGCGTCAAAAAATGAGAAGGAGCAGAACTTTCATGCTCCTCCAGAAACGTACAAACTTGCACATCAAGAGTCTGCTGGTCTCGCTGCAGCATCCTGGCACTCCCAAGAAGAGCCACTGCAGACTTCTGTGGCATCTGCAGAGAAGACACTGCTGCCTGGTCACAGGTAAGGACAGAGCAGCTCCTTGCTCACTGGTGCCTCTGAGCAGGAGAGGAGCTCCCTGTGTCAGCTCAGCAAGTGAGCAGAGGGCTTCAGCCCCCTAGCTCCTGGGCCAAGACGTTCCCTTCCACTGAGAGCTTTGAATCCCCTCTCCCACATCAGATTAATGAGTAGAAAGGAATTTTTAAAGTATGTTCCTAGGTCACTTCTGGTTTATCCTCTGGGTTTCCTCTCCTCTGATGGTACCACAATGCGGCGTCTGCCACGTTGCCAAATGTGGAGGAGAGTAGGCTCCAGCATGCACAAACAGAGCGTGGTGTCTTTGGCAGCTGGTGGAGCAACTATCTCAGGTTTCCTTTCATTTTAATGGTTCACATACCTTTCTCCACGTCTGTGTCTGATTTTCAGGGCACGACCTTGATTTTACATCAAACATTCCCTATGTCTCTCCTCATCCCACTGCTGTCTGTCTAGATTACCAACGTTAGAGCTGATCTTTCTATTAAAATGCTCGGGTTTTATTATTTTTCTAACCTAAAGCCCATCTAAAATGCAAAGCCTTGTTCATCCTTTCCTCAAGGGCTCCTGCACTTTGATTCTTTCTCCTGTCCTCCGCTGACAGAAAGCTATGAAGTGAGGTGCATCTGCAGGAGCCGAAGCTGGAAGCAGCCATCATCCTCTGTATACTTACCCATAGCATAGATAGCTGCTGTGATCCTACTCTAGCTCATAAATCAGCTCATAAACACCCCACATCTGGAGTAGTTCCTATGTCACTGGCAGCTGTTGCAAAATTAATACTGCTGTTGAAGTAGTCCTACTGGCAGCTCAGGTACATCTCTGTTCCTCAGCACCTGAGTGCTCTTATGGACAGGACTGAGGAATTGGCCAGTGGTTTTTTATAACTGAACTTTCGGCACTTGGTAAAGATGAGGTTCAGATAATTAAACATAGATAGTAAATGTGGATAATTTTGTTTCTGATGTAGTTTTCAGCCTGATCCCCACTTTAGAGGGCTAGGTCTTTTCATACTACGCCTAGCACCCCAGCATCCTTCAGGAGTCAGTAGGGATGTGTTATTTTTCCCCTTTTCAGCTTAGGAAATGACTGGGGATTTCACATAGTAATTTTGGAAAGCGTCACTGCTTGACAGCTCTGTCTCACCCCCTAAACCAAGTTCACCTTCCCCCTCATTAGTTCTCATTTGGGGCTTTACAAACTAAGCCTACCTCTGCTTCTGTGTGGCTGCTACCAAGCTCTGTAACAGCAGGAGGAGTTGTGCCCAGCTGCCTACTGCAACCGCACACCCTTCTCCTGTGCAGTGCCCCGGGCCACCCTTTGCCTCTCCACAGCAGCAGTGCACACGTCTGAGTTGTGAAATGCCCCAAGACCCTCTCAGGGGAAAGGCCCTGGGTGCTGTTTCTGTGGGAAACTTTCCTCTGGTTGGTTTACCCAGTGAGTAATCCAGCACAGGGGCTGTAAGTAATGAATAGAAGTCACGTCTCAAGCCTTGCATGTGAGCAACACTCAGCGAAAGTTTGGACTGTCTTTGCATTGTAATGACAGCTGATCCGAAGATCCAAATTTAGAGAAAAATTGTACTTGGAGTTAAGTATCAGGGCTATTCCCCCAACAGTCCAAGACAGGGTCCTGAACTCATAGCCTGCAGGGACTCTAAACCTGTTTTTGAGACTTCTTGAAAGAGGTGAGATATACTACAAGGGGTAAAACCTTCCCAGGTGATAGACAGCATGGCTAAAGAGAAGTGGAGCTTAAAAATCCTGTGAGCTGACACATTTACAAAACAGCAGCCAGCAAAGACAGAACCATTAAAAAGCTAGGAATAGAAGTGTCCCTCCGTTCCCATTCCCTAACTATGCGTGAAGGCGTGCAGGTAGGTGCATAAGTGGGGCTGACAGCCTGTGACATGACTGCCCATATGAGCCCTGCTCAAAGAAGGCTTTGCCACCAAGACCCCACCATGAACTCCCTGTGCTCTAACCCACGGGGTGACCCCAGTGAAGTTCAGCCTGGTGCAGGCAAGATGTTCTGGGAAGATTCCCCACCCTGCCCCTCAGGGCTCTCTCCTGCTGTCACAGGCCCTTACTAATTGGATACATCTGACCTACCGGTGTCTTTGAAAGTCCTCCAAGGATCTGTTTTAAGAAACACATTTGGTTTCACACTGAATTTACAGAGTGAAAGTTTTACCAGCTGGAGCAGTCTGAACCAAAGCCGGTCTTTCCACAAAGAACAAATCACATATTGGATACAGATCCCTCCTGGTTTCAGCTTTCCTCTCCGCCTACTCCAGTCACTCGCTGGGAGAAGAGACTGGAAATTGTGAAGGTCTAAACCCCACTCTCTGAGGACAGAGTTTATTAAAAGATCAACAAGTATTGATTCTGCTTTCTTGCCCTGAAGTCCTAGCTTTGCATTGGACAGCTTTTCCAGAAATTTCAAGCCAAAAGCAAATCACAATTAAATGAAATGCTCCAAATGTGAGTGGCCAGGTGAGTGGGAACCAAAGAAGAAAAAAACTCGTGCTAATCCTGTCCATTCAATACTTTTCTAAAGCCTCCCGACGGCAGAAGGCTTCTCTCAGGGAAGATCTGCACCTCCACAGACTCTGAGCACTTTCTAGAGGAGGTGAAGCAGCACTGAGTCCCAGTTACTGGGCAGGAGAGCTGGGGCATGGGCTGGTGAATGATTTGCATGAGGAGACTTAGTAACAGAGCCAGCAACAAAATCTATGTCTCTGGAACCTGAGGATAATCCCTTATCTCTAAGATCAGGCTGCATCCCCTTTCTGCAGGCAGCATTGCTGTGTGGGGCTGGCTATTTTATATTTCGATTAACTTGGACTTAGTAAAAGTGAGAAGAGCAGCATCTCTTGTGCCTTAGCCCTCATCTAGGTGAGATGAATGACCCAGACAAGAAAACTCTTTCATTTGTGTGGCTGAGCAACATCATGAATAATTTATGTTTTGCAAATTATATATCTGAATGATGTGTCTAAAAGACAATGTTGGTTATACATATTCAAAAGTCAGGAAACATTCAGACAATTGTCACACAGATGAATAAATTTAACAATTCCCATAAAGATATCCATTAAGAAATGAAAAATGAGCTGTTACAACAATATTAGGTCATTTCTAGATGGAGCTGGTGAAACAGCTAATGATAATGCAGAACAATTTGATTAGTATTTTTGTTCTGTACTTGAAAAGAAATAGACAATATGTTGAGATGACATAAGCATGATAAAGTGCTCTCCAGTGCATCACTGAGAAGAATGACAGACAACAGCTGTTAGGGATAAACAATTTTAAATTGCAAAGTGCAGATATCTTATACCCTGAAGTCCTTAAAGAACTGTCTGGGAGATGTTTAGCTTGTTGGCATTCATTTTTAATAATCGCAGGGGTGCCGGGAAATTTCCAGTGGACTAGAAAAGGTCTAAGTGTATGCCAGTGTTTGGAAAAAGACAAGGTGGAAATACGTGACATGAACCCCAGACCAAACAACAGAGAATATGACACGGGATTCAGGTACAACAAAAATAAAAGAGAGAGAGCATCAGTGCCAGTTAACATCGTTTCATGGAAAACAGGTCTCGTTGAATTTTCTGTTGATTTTATAGAAAGTGACTGACACTTGTAGCTGCCTGGAGGCAATACCTGGGTGAGGCACCACTAGGTCCCACACAGCACTTTTGGGGGAGAATGACAATGTTGCAACAGCTCCAGACAACCTATAGAACAGGTGAGGGGCTGGGTGGCTGACAGGCACTAATGGAGGTGGCACACACGGGAGCACTTCTGGTGGGGGCTCTTCCAGACCTGACACTTTGCAGCACCTTCCTCCAGTGATCTGGAAGGAGCGACTATTGCAGCTGACAGAATTTGTGGGTGGGACAGGCAGGAAGCTGAGGGGGGTTTGATGACCCCAGACAATGAAGACAATTAGGAAGCTAAAGTCGTTCAGACAGAATTCTCTTCAGTAAAATTAAGGAAGTGTGTAGTTGAAGAAGCAAGAAGGAGCTGTGCCTACTGTGTATGGACCTGTAGCCTGAACTCCCATAGCCTGAATTTTGGCTTCCTCGTGGAAAAGCAGAACAGCTTGAACCTGTGAGATGATGATACCAGAAAAGAGCTAACGGGCCCTTGGTGAGAGTGCTGAAGGGGCAGATGTGGTTGTGTCACGACAACCAAAAAGCTGATAAACCCCTTCAGCAAACTGCTGGAGGAAAATGGCACTCTCCATGCTGGAAAGTGCTTCCCTGAAAGCTTCATCAGTGCTGAGGTGAACAGGAAGGAGCCTTTCTTCTGCCGGCAGTGTTTCTCAAGGAGGAGTTGCAAGTGATAAAGAAACTCAGTGCCACTGCGACCTGCAAGGTGTCACAGTCCCTGGCACCGCCTTGCTTCAACGTGATCCCTCCAAAAACCCACGTGTGAGCTTTGCCTGGATTCTCTACCCTCAGCTGCAAGAGCAGTTCCTGTGGTCTGTCTTCATTCCTACCATCCAGGGCCGTTCTTTTGTCTTGAAAGGAACGAATAAGGGCAGCCAGAAGGGCCAGTTGCTCTTCTTACTGAAAATTTGGATTCAGGCTCAAACATTCTTATTTTCTGCTGTAACCATCTTATAGAACAGCTGGAGGCTGCTCCTGGGCACAAGCCTTGTTTCCAAGTTTTCACCAGCTTGTAAGGAAGGGATGGAGAAGGAACATATGAGGCCGCACCATGTGGCAATGGAAAAATTTTTGACTACAATTAAACAAACCTCATCCAAATTTTGTCCAGTTGTATCCAACTGGATTCTCCTTGTACTTTTTTCCCCATGAAGCCAGTTGAAACAAGAAATAGGTGCATCGCATTAATACCACACAGAGGCCCTCACAATGCAAGTCTCACAGGTGGGGAAGTAGAGAGCATAGCAGCTGCTTTCCTGCAAAGTGCAACAGTGGGATCTTACATGGCTCCTGGCACGCAGCAGGCAGTGCCATAGGGACAAACAGACTGTGCCTCACCTTGCACCCACTGGCATGGAGCACTTTGTAGCATGCTTTGCACCACAAACTGCAGCCTGGTTGCCTCGTTGTTCCCTGAGGTAGGATCATTTTCTTACTTGCATTCCCTTGCAAAGACCACATTGCTGACCCACCGGGGCTATTTTTAGGTACTGTGTGGTGTGCAGTTAAGCTCCTTCATCCCTGCAACCCTTGCACAAAGAGGTGTTGCTGGTAACTATGGGCTGCATCATCCATGGGCCAGGGTTAACATTTGTTTTCATTTAAAAGGAAAAAAAAAGCCACTGGCTTGGGAAGCTGGAGTGGTGAGGACACCAGGTCCAACCTGCCAGATGGCAGCTCTGCTTGGCAGTGAGGACACTCGCTTGCCAGGGCCCCGAGCCAGGTTTTCGCCAGGGTTTGCACTCCACGTGCTCACAGCCAAGCTGTTCATCATCCCAGTCTAATGGCACGCACAGAGATCATGCGGTTCTGGCAAAGCTCGGAGCACCGGCATCTGGAGGAGCTTGGATGGAGGCATCCCTGCCTGGTCCAAGTCCTGCTCGCAGATGATGAAGTATCCTGGAGGAAACCAGACAGAATTCACAGCGTCAGGCAGTAGGTGATTAATAGGCCATTACCAAAAAGTTGTGATGTCACAGACTCAAGCTGGAAGGGCAGGAGGGAGCTTTCCTGGTGCAGGTCAAATAGACTGATTTTGGGAAATAAACATTCACGCGTGGTTACTTTTGAATGTCCCCCTCTGCAGTGCTGGCAACACAGATGTGCCACCACACAGGGGGCCTAGAGGAATAAAAGAGCCACAGCCAAAAGGCTCCTGGTCCATAGAGGAGAAAAGGCTGAGATGAAACTGACTGCTCAGTTTTGCCTGAGCTAAGTGCCCTGTAAATCAGCAGCCCATTCCTCCTCATAGACAAGCAGTCCTTTCAGTGACAGCACAGGCTAATATCAGCTTCCTTGTCCCTTACGCTGATCTAATTTTGCTACATCAGAGAGAAGCTTATGAGCCCACCTGCAGTTAGAGTGTGCCAGTGAGAATAACCTAGTGAACTCTTTTGCTACTTAGCTTAGATAATAGAAAGCCCTTTTCTTAATTTCAAAAGAAAACTCCCTTTCATTCCATCTATGAACATTTCGTGTTAGTGTTCCTGGGGGCAATGGGAGGATTCTGTCTGGTGCATTACTGAAATGCTGTCATGTTTATTAATATTTCCAAATTGGCCCAAGTCCCACGCACATCATTACACAGGCAAACAATAAACAAAAATGCATTTAGTAAATCTGACATCCAGCACGAAGGACTGGTTATTGTGTCATAGGATTAGCTGCACACGCTGCCTCTCGCTGCATTCACAGCTCAGCAATATCAAACCCTTACAAAAGCCTTGGAGACTCCCTGGGCGCTGCTCTATTACCCTGCCTGGCAGATAAATGTGTTCAGGGGAGATCAGTGTAAAGCATTGTGTGAACATGAAAGGAGAAGGGGGAAATGAGCTGCTTGTCATGTCCCAAAATAGGAAGGATCCAAGTAACCAGTGTATCCCATCCATCCCTGACATCCCAAGGTGCTCATTGGGATTCAGAGGGAAGCACAGCAGGGTGATGCTGGCCAAGGGCACTCTGGCTCAGAGATGGGCAGCTCTGAGCCAGCACCTGTCTCCCTCAGGGTCAGATCCAGCCAGCACCCGTCACTGCCACCACGAAGACAGGAAAGCCCCTTCAGGACACCAGAGGATGTCATCTCTGGGAGAAGAAGGGAACATTCAAGCACAGGGCTCTACATCAGCTACAGACCAAATAAAAAACCTGCCCAAAGCAAAGCCTGGGATTTTAGCATGCCACCCCTACCTCTTTGCATCCCCGAGCTGCAGACAAGGATGAAGAGAAGGGAGAGAATTGCTGCCCACACTTTTCAGGAGGAGGTCCTTGAGAGCATAACAAGCAAAGGCAAAAGCAAATGCCCCTTCTGCTAAGTGGCCTTGCCTCTGCTTGCATATTGCAATATAATGGGGTATTCCTGATCCCTGGCTGCATGAGTTGAAATCCAGGACGACTGGATCAATGCCACTGCCACAATTTCTCATGCCACAGCCCTAACACTGATCCTCAGGAGAAAAGCCACCATGGTACCCCATGAATGACACCATCATGCTGTCCCCACACTGCCCAGTGAGCCCACAGTGTGATGAGCCATTCTGGGCAGCAGTTTATTCCTTACCATTCTGCTGGCACAAGGCACGGGGGGGCTGTTAAATCCAGGACTTGTGTAATTCATCATCACTAGTGTTCCTGTTCCTGTGACTGTTAAATTACACCTCTGCTAAGCACATCGTAAAAACTCTACCTAGTGGGAAAATACATATTTGGAACCAAGCAGGTGAACTAGATCCTTGGGAACACCTCTTTGGAGAGGCTTTCTGCTTATTATCATTTAGCATCCTTGGTAAAGACCAGCAATTTCATGCAGGTTTTTGCTGTCTGCATCACCCTTCACATTTCCCAGTGAGGTGTGCAGAAACCAGTTTGAGAGTCCTGAAAAGCCATGTATTCCTCATGCAACTAAAGCAGGAGTTCGTTACAAATTTTCACCAATCTAGCAAGTACTGCACCCTGACTTGGCTGTGTCTAGGGGGAAGCCAACACTTTGCAGGCTGTGAAGACGAGGGAGTTAAGGCACGCCTAGAGTCAGACACAGGTGAGATGGGTGGACTTGGCACAACTCAGATATCAAACCTGGCTTCCAAACGCTGAATCTCTGGAGCCATGAAGCTGTACCACCCTGACATCTCAGACTAAGCAAATAATCCCAGTGAATTCTTCAGGAGATGCTCTGGGGTCAGCTTTGAGAGACATTTGAGAGGGTGACACGACATTGGTTAACTCTTTCAAATCTTTCTGCTGTTTCCCTATATGATCTCTAGCAAGTCATTTGCTACTCTCCTTGCTCCTCTCAAGCACTGTGTGACTGTGAGAAGAACATTTGGTGCTCCCCTCTGGAGGCTATGATTCTTCATTTGATAGGGGCTGTAACCTGCAGTTTCCCTTTCTGCGGGCAAATACCACTTACCTGCGTGGGAAAGGGTGGAAGGGACCAGTCCTGATCAGCAAAATGCTTTGCACTAATGTTTCAGAGGTGCTTTGAGATAGTCTAGGGTATGCAAATGACCATTAGCCAATAATCAGGTTTTGTGCTCATGCACTCATCTCTCAGGGCAAAAAAATTGCATGAGAATCAGGTTGTTCTCTCCTTTACCTCTTTTAGTCATTTCATGACTATTTTTAAGTGAAGGATGCTTAGCTGGTCCATCAGTGCTTTTTGTTGAACAGGGCTTTTTATAACTTTTTCCTTCCCTGCCTTTGTCTAAACAAGGGCATTGATTACGTACAGCACCAATTAACAAAAAGATCTGAGTTAGCATAGGTGGCAAGGCTGGGGTACTACTTAGATGCTCTTTTCTGCTCCCTTCTCTAGCAAATCCTGGAGGTCAGTTCCTAGAGACCAGGCCGTTGCTCAGGAAACGGAAGGTCAGGGGTGACAAAATCAGTCCATAACTCTGTCCCTAGTGGCTGGCATTCACACCGCTGGCTGGGGAGAGAGCCAAGCATGTAAGATATTTCAAGGAACCTCAATATTAGTATGTCTGGCCCTGACAGTGCATTAATAGTGCATTAACTCACCTAAACTCATCTAGGTTGCCGACTTTACTTTGGTTGCTCATCACTCAACTCTTTCTCCACACCCACCATTGTAGCTCTGGGGGACAGCCACAACTGTGAGCCAAAAGGTGCCTTTCTCACCCAGAAACTTGATTTGCGAAATATCCAGACTCTTGGAGGTTGTAAGCGCTGGAGAGCCAAGCAGAAAGCCCTGCCATGTGATGAAGAGCCTACAAGAAACCTGGAGAGGAATTTTTTATACAGGCACGTAGGAATAGGACACGGGGGAATGGTTTTAAGCTAAAAGAGGAAAGATTTAGATGAGATGCTAGGAAGAAAGTCTTTATTCAGAGGATGGTGAGGTACTGGAACACGTTGCCCGGAGAAGTGACACATGACTCACACCTTGTAAGTGTTCAAGGACAGGTTGGATGGGGCCCTGAGCAGCCTGGGCTAGTGGGAGGTGTCCCTGCCCACGGCAGCGAGGGCTGGTTCTAGATGATCTGTGAGGTCTCTTCTAAGGCGAACAAACCAAACCGTTCTATGATTTCTTGACCGAGAGTTTTGAACAGCTTTGAATAAAGATCCAAGATAATGTCTTGGCCCCCCTACCTCAGCCTTGGAGTACAGAGAGTTTTCACCCCCAAACTCTTTACACAGCCTCCTGGAAGTCACCTATCCCTGATGTAAACTCTTGAACCCTTGGCTGAATATAGGCTTTGACAAATCCACTAGTGCAGCTGAGAATGTGCTAGCACCTGGTGCATTGTCCAGAAGCTCAGCTCTTAGCTAAATGGAAGGCTAGACGCTTCCTCAGTTTATCTAGTTTTAACACAGAGAATGAGCAGCACAGCCCCTGAGCCTAAACAGGATGGGGTTTGTTCAAGACAGCCACTGTGAGTATGAAAATAAACGAGCAGCCTGACAACTTAATCCATTTGTGGTATTTCGTCTTGCCAGTGCTGGACACAAAATTTCCACTGAGGATCCACAGACCCATTGTTGCAGCAGGGATTCTTTCCTGCGGTGAGGAAGCCGTGGCTCCGGTGCCATGGTGTGCTCACACCAGCAGTACTGCAGCACCCCTGGCTCCCATGGTGTTGGCATCATCCTTTGGCCCATGGCACATCCTTTGGCACATGACCTCTGTGCTGAGCCCTGCAGCAAGGGCACCGTCAGCTCCACAGCGTGGCCAGGAGGATCGACCTGTCCTAGGCATCTGGCCCCAGTTACCAGGTGAGACTGGGTTTCAGGGCTTTGTTAACATCATCATGCTATAATGTTAGTATGTTACCTGCCTTCAGATTCATAGTTGTCCACTCCTTGTCTCTTTGTGCTTCAAGCTCCTCTTCTTTCCCTCTCCTGCTGCAGTAAACCCAAATCCTGGGTGCTTGTGGCTCTTAAAATCCAGTCCCACACATGAATGACCCTTGCACTTCATTTTTGAAGGGCAAAAGCCGAAATTGCATCTATATTTTTAGACACATGCCATGTAAACCCTTTGTAAATGCATTTTGGAGAACATGAGCAGCTTTCTGCTGGTTACAGTGTCACAACGTAAGCCCTGTGCATCAACCCTCAGCCACAGTAGCTTTCTCCAGGGCCAGGTTTCCCCCGGAGAAAACACACATAGGACTGTTCCTGACTTCAGATCCCAAAGAACTTAAAAATTTGTTTCACCTTTATGAAATTTGTTTCACCTTTACGAATGAGGGCCACAGTCTCATGTAAGATTGGCAGCTGTGCCTAGAACCAATCAGACATCTTCAAAAGCTTTAGCATGGTAGTGGTTTTCCTCTACAGCTGCCTTCTTCCCTCGCTTTCCACCCACCCTAGCCCTGCCTTCTAACTTTAAAGAGCAACAATCTCATCCAGATTTTGTTAAGGAACTGTTGTCACTAAATACTGGAGGACTTTGTTTCCTTCATTTTACTAGGTTCTGTTGTTATTACAACAGCAAAAAACAAGACCAGTCTCTTTTTTTGGCTTTTGTTTTGTTTTGTTTTTTAAATTTTGTTTGTTTCTTAAAAAGTGTGCCAGATTTTGTGTACCAACCTTCAGTGAAGAGCAAACGCTTACAGCAGCTGTAAAGCCGGCTTGTTTCCAAAACAGCCTTTGCCATGGGTGCAGCCCTACAGCTGCACCGAAAGCAGTCTGGGTGCAGTTGCCTTCCCTGCTTGTCCAGCAATGTGCCAGTACTCTGCCTGGCTGAGCAGCCCATTGCACCTCACCACTGGGTTTGACACCAACTTAGAATCACTGTAATAGGATCACTCTTGACTTGCCACCTTTTTCTTTCTTTTTAAGAAAGTAAATTAAATTGAAAACTGCTCATGAGAAGTTCGGTTCCAAGGGTGAGGAAGGTGAGGTAATAATGATTTCTGTAAAAGCTCATATCCATCATACTCCAAAAGTTGTGGTGTGTATGGTAGCTGTGCCCTTTGCTCTGGCAGAGTCAAAGCAGAGCACTCATTCATCACTCGCTGAGAGCAATTTCATGCTGGGAAATAGCCAGGGGAGTGGTGAATCAGCCAGAACACAAGAGTGTCACTCAGGCAACAAAAATGGCAAAAAAAGGGCAGGTTTGAAAAATGAGGGAGGTTTTGCATGTCACAGGTTTATGGTCATCAAAGTCTTCCAGGAAAGACCAGGAATAAAATTGCTTCACGTGCATTTTCAAATTGGCAGTGTCATGTGTAAACTTGATCTCAGGAGTCCCTTCAGAGTCAGGAGAAAGAAGAGGACACCAGTAAAGGGCACTTCACTTGCCTGATGTTAGAGGTGTGTTCCAGTTTGGAGTAACCCATACACAGGAATGCCTGTTTCTCTCCCCGGACTCTAGCTCAGCTGTTGAATACCTACATCATCTGTATCTAAAGGCCAGTTAATAAACTGCACCAGCTATTTCTAAAGAACACCAACAGTAAGATCTGTGCAGGTGTTACTCGGTGGAATCCTGTTGCCCTTGATAAAAGCACCTCCTTCCTTTGAAACCTGGGATAAAAATGTATATTTATTTAAGCGTGCAGCAAATATATTTTTTTAAAATTCATTTTGGCAATTGCACCACACGTCTCTCATGAACCAATAAGCCACTGCTTTCTATTGAGTCAAGCCTGCACACAAGAAGAGGTGCTGGTGTGTTTGTCTCAGCTGTATGCAAACATTCACTGGTTCAAGCTTCTTGTGCAATGAGGAGGCAGAAATACACCCCCTGGCTTGTGCCAGCAGTCACGAGCAAATAGCACGACTTATCACTTAATAAGTAGACAGCAGACACCTTGCCTGTATGTTTGTCCTTGTGTCCTTCCCAGCAGCATCCCCGCACCACAGCCCCTACCCACCTCCCACCAAAGTCAGATTTTGTCCCTGTCCGGAGCAGGATTGAGCTCAGGCCCTGAGCAACCTGTGTTACTGCAAATGCTCGGTGGATTTATTTATGCCTGTGGCACAAATAGTTCCTTCTCTCTGCGGGACACGTAACACCTCTGGAATTCAGCGAGAGGAGACGCAGGCGCAGGCACAGGCACAGGCAGTCTCCGGCACAGCCAGGCGCTCGTGTGCAGGTACACACGTGCATGGCCACCCCTGCACAGCTCTGCCCAGGGCAGCACCCCTCCACCAGCAGGGTCTGCCACTGCCCACAGCTGCCAGCCCTGCCCACTGCAAACCACCCGAGGGGCTCTGCTGCTGCAGCATCACTGCCGGCAAAAAAAAAGGTGATTCGGTTAGAAATAGAAAAAGAGTGCTATAGACAGCCAGTTTGTGAATCTCCACGCTATCAGCATAAGTAGGGAGCAAGTTTGTCATTCCACATGGGGAAAAGAGACTTCTGCAAGGACGTCATGGGAGAAGTGGGAAGTCACTTTGCCCAAACTGTGTTACACTCCATTTTTGTGTCTGTGCCTTCACTGCCGTGTTTCACAGACCTGGCCCCTATGGCCACTGAATCCATGGGAAAAAGAGCATCCAAAAGAAAGCAGCAAAAGGAAAAATAGACAGCAAAAGCATGAGTGGTCCCAGAGGAAAATGGAGGATAGGGATACACCATTGCCCTGGAAAGAAATAAATGCCCTTTAAAGAGAGGAATGACGTGAAGGTTGTGTTGTCTGAGTGTAAAAAGGCTGACTTGGAGGGTACCTGCCCTGGTGTGGAGGAAGTGTAAACCCTGCCCCTCAACTTCGGCACAGCTCAGGGCTCTCAGAGCTCCTACACCAGGAACATACACTGCACAGAGAGGCAAAAGGGTTCCATGAATTTCCTGAAGGCAAAGTAAACCTCCTTGGGAGCTGACATGCCAAGTGGTTGCCCTCAGAGTGATCAGAACAGGCACAGGGGTTTTTTGTGCTCTCCCTGCTCGGTGTATCTGACCCTGCTGAGATCCTGCTCTGGATCAATTCAGGAGGAGCAGCAAGGTGGTGCACGCCCTGCCGGGAGTGCCAGTGCCAAGCTGTGCAGACCCAGCCCCTGGTCCTGCTGCCCAGGCAGCCAGTGGGAGCCCTGCCTCCAACCCACCTTGGGTCTGCTGGGAAAGCTGAGCCTCTTGGCAAACCACCTTGCACGCCTAGCTGAAAATAGCGCTGTTTTTGCCAAAACATACACTCAGTGCTTGGATTCAACAATGCTGCATCAGCAGCTCATAATCAAGTTGACACGGGCTGATTGTTTATTGAAAGAGAAGGGGGAAATCGTGATTTGACCGGATTCAGTAAAAACCAAATAAGCCAGAGGAGAGGAGCTGGGTTTGTTTGCACATGACAGGAAATCTTTTCGGTGGACTTGTGACAACTCAGGCCTTGACCTGCTGTCTCCTCTGCATGCAGTCAGGACGGTGGGGTGGTCTGTGAACTTGGGAAGGACTGGCGTGAAGCCTGAGCAGGATGCGAGGGAGGAGCAGAGCACTTATTTGTGCAGTGCAAGGCGTGTGTATGAGCTGTCAGCAGAGAAATGGGGAGACAGAAAATATGGAGGGAGGAGAAGAGGAATGCTATAAAATATAATATGTAAACTGCCAATCATGGCCATGGCAGTTTGGGCTTGCGATACATGGCTTTCATCTCTGCTCTTTATTTTATATTCATTTCTTTCCTTTTGGCTCAAGCAAAGGCGATTCCCCCAGGGTAGAATATTTTGGCTTTCCAGCCTCCTCTGTTTACTGTCCTGGGTTCCTGGCTGAGGCCGAAGAGATCCTTTTTTATTTGCTTGTTTTCTTATAGTTTGATTCTTGAGATCTGAACTTCTGCCTCCCAGACTGCCTGATATTCCCTTTCATTCCCTTGCCCACGGCAGGATCCTCTGCATGGGTCCCTCCTCTCCTGAAGGGCCAATCCCAGCATTGGTGATATGGGGACTTGTTTTCCAGAGCAGCTGAGCAATCAGCCCTTCTTGGTCCTCAGCTCCTGCGCACCGTGACTCTGAAAATCTCATGGCCTGTGACATCTGAAGGTGACACAGGGAAGGGCTGCTGCCCGCAAGCTTTCCAACTACAAGAATGCCCTGTAGTCGATGGGACCTCCTGGAGAAGAGCAGCACCTACTCTGATAAGCAGTGGAAAGAGGCATCTGGTAATCATCGTGGAGGAAGGGTGGAAGAGGGGAATTACATGCAGACTACAGCCCAAACCAGGAACCAGGGCAGGCAAGCTGGGCTTCAGGGCAGGACTGGGAGGCATTCACACCCTTCCCCAGAGCGAGGGTGCCTCAGTCTGTGGTAGTGGTGTCCTCAACAGTCCCCAGCATGGTCCTGGGTTTTTCTGTGCTTTCTACAGCTGTCTGCTCCTAACATAAATACCAGGTTGCTCCAGGGCAGGGAAACAGCAGAGTCCAGACCCTGGGGGTG
Organism: Oriolus oriolus; assembly: GCA_013400235.1. NCBI lineage: Eukaryota > Metazoa > Chordata > Aves > Passeriformes > Corvidae > Oriolus > Oriolus oriolus. The sequence goes on along the minus strand of VXBT01003189.1, from coordinate 706,141 downwards.
GCTGTACTTTATCTCACTGCTGTGCCATTCCCAGCATGCGGCTCTGTGACACCAAGCTGAAGGTGGCTGAGGGCTTTCTATTTACCACAGTGGAATGTATTCTTCACCTTATCAACTCAGCCTCAGGGGACTCCTTCTCTACCATGATTAGCTTAATAACACGTGCTGGCAGCTGCATCCCAAAGTGCCTCCTGCATGATGTCACCCTTCACAGGTTTAGCTTTGAGCTGGGATGGACCCTGCCCGCTGCTAGCATGATAGAGGCTGACCCACCCAGAATGACAGCATCATGTGAAAGCAATCTCCCAGCTCCCAGCTGAGAATGGGGCATAGGGGCCGTCATTTCTGCTCACTCCACAAGTGCATTGAGAAGCAACTAGTGGTGATTCGCAGACTGGAGCATTTCTCCAGTGGTGGCTCTCAGCTCCTCTCGTCTCACAGAAAAAGGGATTTTTTTTGCACCTGGCTTCAGCCAGGAAGGCTATGTCAGACCCCCAGGGAAGGAATATTGCATGGGGAGATCTTAAGTCATCTTTCAGCCGTGGCTGTCCTCATGAGGGCAGAGGAAGGAGCAGGAGCCTGCACAGGACTTGCCTTCAGCAGGCAAGGCTGCCTTGAAGGTCACCTCAAGCACCTCCGTGCCCTGCCACCATGTTCATATAAATCAAGCCAGTGGATGTTTCTAGAGCCAAGATAGTGTGGATCAAAGATTATTCCTCCCACTGCCATGGCAGTATAAATTAAGTCATGTAGCAGAGGGCTAAGACAACTTTCATGCTAAGCTAGCACCTACCTGACAGACACCACTGAGCTGCAGGAACGAGGTCACAGTCAGCCGTGCCACAAGCTCTCAGTGGCAGTGGAGTGGCAGTGGTCCACCCCAGCATCAATGCCAAGAGCTGTGGCTCAGCACCTGCAGTCTGAGGCACCAGTGGGTTTTGCTCAGATATGGATATTGAAGAGCCTGAGCAGCCACCCTACAGAGGTGATAAACTGCTCCCAAAATGGCAACATCCAATGTAAGTTTCAAACTTGCTGCTCTAAAGTTCATCCTCGTTTTTCTCAGCTTAGTTAAAACATTGGAAAAGCTCAAAACAGTTTGCAAACTCGGGGAGCAGCACAGTGCTGGTGCTGAGCTCCAGAAAGCGGTTTTTGGTTTGCTATTAATAGAACCTCTCCTCATTAAATTCATGGAAATATCACTGAAAATGAAATAGCTTCATTTTTGTCACATAATCTTGGTAGGGAAAACAACTTCTTAGGTGCTGGTGACATTCGACACTACTTGTTCTATACAGCTACCAAAACACTGCAAAACAACCTTTCCCAAGGATATCACCTGACATGAGTCTTCAAGGCCTTGGCATCTGGATCTCAGTTCTGAAATCGGACTCCCCTCTGTGTTTTTTTGCTAAACTTCTGCCACTCTCTTCCAGATGCCAGCTATAGCCTGCAGGCTACAAAGGAGGAGATGAACCTTTTTGGGAGATTTGTCCAAGTCTGTCAGCTTAGTCACTGCTGGATCTACCATCTTCTCCCAGTGAGAAGCATGCCTGTCCCCAGTAGGACCAGCCCAAACCCAATGATGCAGGCAGGCAGCACTAAGAAATCAAATAAAAGAGTACTTTGCACCTATAAAAGAGGATCAGATGTTTTAAGGTGTGATACCTACCCAAAGAGCCAACTTTTGGAAGAGTTAGTCATCCAAAGGCCAAGTTAAACAGGACGCAATCAAACCTGAGTGGCTGCCCAGGGACAGGCTGGGTTTATGAATGACACTGGAGGTGGAGCCTCCCTGAGTCACCAGCTTGTCTTGTTTAACTTGGCCACGTCTGTGGATAACCCCTTGTATCTTGGCTCTCTTCAGCAGTTTCACACCTTTAAACAACTGCCTTTCTTTCGTTAACTCGTTCTCTTAACTTTGCTCCAGATTAAATGGTTTTGGTCTGCTACATTTTCTTTTCTTTCAATTTCAGGCAAACCCATAAAGCGACAAGACTTTGCTCACCGGCTTTCTACCTTGTGATGATTGAAGCCAGTAAAGCATCCTGGCACAAGGCAAGTAGGAAAAATGTTTGCACTGGGAGCAGACACCTCATCCACTATTGTACCTTTGGTTTACAGCACACATACCAGAACTTGCAGACATCTGGAAACCTGCGTTCTCCCAAATCGATTGCCAATGGGCCTCAACACACCACAGGCATGTCTATACCCTGTATTTTCATCTGCACCACTTGTGAGTAAGTGAAATCTCACACATCCCTTGGAATGGCAAAGCACACCACTCATCTTCCCCTTCACAGCTCCCTTTTAACAGAGAGACAGCATGTGCAGTAGGGATCGCCACCACAGCCCTGGATATGAACCCGTAGATGTTCCTCGGTAGTGAGCCCAGGCTTTCAAGCAAGGCTTAGGGGCTTTCATCTGATCTCAGGGCGTATTTTTAAGCAGTTTCTCAAGGATGGCTTTCCCCTACGTTGCTGTTACCTCACCACACTACATCTCCGTGGGCTGTGACAGCAGCCTGAGTGCATGCTGTGGTTTCCCAGCTCCAGGACCAAGTGTAAAAGGAGCATGCCAGATTTTTAACACATTGTTATCTCCTGGCTCCGCTTCCCCACCACACCATTAAGGGCCTGCGTGTCTTCAGTGTGACTCCCAGTTCCTACTTGTCCATGGCCTTTTTCCAGTGTGATGACCCTAAAAGCAAAGTGCAGGATAATGGGACCATCGGGTGTCCCTATCCACATCCCTCTTCATCTCTGCAGACTCAGGGAGGGGGAGGAAATGAGATGCTCCTCCTCACCACTCCTGCTGTTGTCACAAGGCTGTGCCATCATGGCTATGTTATCCTGCCTGCTTGGGTAGAACTTGACTTCTCTTGGGAAGTGGGTAGTGCTGGCTCCTGAGGCAGAATGGCCAGGTAGCTGCCGTGCAAGGTAAGGCACAAAAAGCCTTGGCATTTCAGGTGGGTAGCCTGCAGATTTCACTGTGCCACTGCTTCACGTGCTTTGGAACTTGTAAAGAACTTATTCCTTTCATTAGAATGTGATCACAAAATTTTGTTAGCAAGCTAGCCCTTTATCCTCACAGCAGGTAGTACGCTGTATCTGAGGTGTTCGGGGGTGTCTGTATATACTTATGCCATACTGCACACAGATGTTATAATCAAAGTCAAGGAATTTTGTCCCTCAAAAGTCTCTTTGCCAGGGGTGCTGTTCTGGATTGAAAACTGGCCTGATCAAGACAAAATTTAAGTCAGAAGTATAGGATGAATAATCATTTCTGGGTGACCAGATCTGCAGCAGCACGCAGAAAGAAAGCACACGCCTTACATCTGCTGTTCCTGGCTGCACAGCCACAGCAGGAGCAGCCAGGATGGCTAGACCACCTCTCACCACAGGCACCTAGCTGAAACTCATCAGCTAGACAGCTGCTCCGCATCTTGCCCACCTCCCAGTCCAGATGTTCAGGGCACTGGACACTTGGAGCACCCTCCCTGTAGAATGTTTCTGCTACACAGTCAGGACGTGGCCCTCAAAAGCCTTTGGATGGAAGACGTTTAAGGAAAATGAATAGAAATGGCAAAGAATATTTATTTGCTTGGCAGCCTTTCTGAGAATTTCTGAGAGGACCAAGACCCTGCTGTGCTAGGTGATGCACTTGAATAGCAAACCAGCAATTTCCATTTTGCCCTTTCCCAGGAATGACAGAGCAGTCCTTCCTCAGTAATTTCCCCGATTCGTTTGAAATGCAGATACGCTGGCTTCTCTTTGCACTTAGCTTGGAAAATACTGTTTGTGTCTCTATTGCAATGATGATTTTGTCCATTTATGCCTCTACTTAGTATTCAATATAGAAAGAGAAAAAAAATCAATCAGTCTTTCTACCTATCTGACTGACTGCGCCAAGATAAAATGTTGCACAAGTAAAGATATTAAAAAATAATTGAACTTACTACAAGAAAATAATTGCAGAATTCAACTGAGATTAATAGAACAAAAAAGTTTATCTGGCATTTTTTTTGCATTTTGTAGGAAAAGCAACTTATTATTTATGATGTATGTGCTGTGATCTCAATGATCCTTTTTTCTGTGTATGGAGCCCCATTTTTTTCAGCTAAGCGGTGTGTTGCTTGGCATACTTGGCCAAAAATACCTCTTCAGACACGATTTGGAGAGAGAAGGGATGGAATGGCCTTTCTGTACAGCTTTGATGGATGTCTTTGGCATTTCAATCTGAACAGTAAATACCATAAATCATGTCAGCAACACTGCCAGGATCCAAACCCCAAATGCACTGAAGCCCTAGGCCCAAATATTAGCCACCCATTGAGAGTACTTCTGTGAGCTTATTTTGCTCTAAAGGACAATGGGTGAGAAGAAGTAATGGATGCTGGGCATGGCCTAAACATCAGAAGATTCAAAACACTCTAATATTTTTTACTGGCAAAGACTGAGAAAAAAGGCTGTTGCACACAATATTTCATGCAATTGATGGCAAAGCTCACTATTTTCTGTCCATCTGTCTTTCTGCCTGAATCATAGAACCCACAGGCACAACTGAGCCCAGATAGTCTGAGCTCATAGACTTCTTAATTTCCTATGGGTTTTTGTAGAAACAAGGGACTGGATGGAACGGACTCAAAGTGCTGCCTGGCTAGGACTAAAGGCTGCAGCCTGAGGTGGACACTGATTTGCTGTTTGCTATTTGCAGCTGAAAGATTCAAAGGGTGACTCCTTACCCTTGAGAAGATGAATTTAGGCGGAAACGGTAGAACCTGTTAAACCACTGCATTTTTAAAGTGCCTGCCATATGGAAGGTGCGGAGAGACAGCATGTGTTCTTGCAGCCCAAGCACTGGAGACAGCAGTTCTGAGATAGTCTTGTTATTCCACCCTGCTCCTGTCAGATGCATTAACCCAGCATTGATGTGCAAACACTGATTTGCACAGCAGTCACCTGCAGCACCTTTGCTGAAGCTGCTGCTCTGCTGCACCGAGCTATGCACTCTCCAGGACATACCAAAAGGTTTCTCAGACACCTTCCAGTCCCACCCCAGACGCATGTACAGTCACACTCCAGAGCATATGAACCGTATCTGCAGGATTTTCAGTCCAAAATTTATGTTTCCTTTTACTAAGTGCTAGAAGCAATATTAAAAAAGCACTGAATGGCCTAATGAAATGGAGGTCTGAGTCCTCAAGAAGACGCTAGAGCTATCACAACCTTAACTATAATTGCATTAATAGTAATTGGATGCTTTAACCTGCTGTAGTTCACTAATTGCAAACCTTGTTTCCTCTTTAAAAAAAAGTTGGGGGATTTTAAGGCTTCCTGAAGGGCTGTCAGTTCAACTCAACATCTGCATTTCTTTCCTTAATTCCAAAAAAGCAAGTTGACTTTATTAATATCTCAGCTGAGGGAGCAGGTCATTTGCTCAGTGTTGGGGGAACATGGGCTGTCTCAAATCTGTCTGAACCTCAGGAAGAGACAGAAAGGGCAGAATGAGATGCAGTCTCCTCCTTTGTCTTCTTCTTCCTTCTTCTTTCTCATTTGCTTGATCCCTCCTGAAGCTGACTGGCTCTCTCAGGGTTGCTGGGACTCCCTCTGTATTCATACAGAAATATTCATATAAAAATATTCATATATATATTTTTATGTGTGTGTGTGTGCGCATGCACGTGCAGATACCTCTTCTTGCCATGGTCCTGCTGCTGCAGTAGAACCAGATCAAAATCCCCCTTATTTTGAGGTGAGAGAAGGTCACTGAAAGCAATGGACATTGCACCAGAAATTTTTTCCTGCATGTTAAAAAACAGTTTTGTGCCCAAAATTGTACCCTCCTACCATCGTCACCTATGACATGTCAATACCTGCAATTCCCTTATTCCCCCCCACTCTGCAACAAAACACGTGGAATGACACTTTCAGAGCATGAAGTTCTTCTCCCTCTCACCTGGGCTGTACCAGTCATCTCCCTTCACGAACCTCTCCCCAGAACTCTCTTTTTTTAGGGTGCCCAGACATACATTTCTGAGGTTTTCAGAAGAATTGCCCTCTACTGCAGCAACACAGATAAAAGGGAATGGTGGTGTGATACAGATCTTCCTTATTGAAGATAGATCCAGTCTTCAGATTCTTTAATGCATTTCAGCGTTATTTACTCTGACAAGACACAACCTGCCAAGGTAAGATATTTTCAGTGAGCCGAGATATGGATTACCTCCAGAGGACTTTGCGCCTCCCTGGAATTTGCCTCTTCTGACATTTTAAAGCATCCAGGTAATATTATTTTTCACATACCTTCACTGTTTGAGCTCTGGTCGGGGCTAGAACTACAAATCCAAAAGGCATCAGAAAAATTCAGTCACTTTGTTTATAGGAGATTCACAGTCCAAATTTTCAGACGAAAGGAGGGCAAGTACCTTTGCTACATTGTTTACATGAAGAAAATTAAACATCCATAGGGAGTCAGAATCAGTTTTGAGAGCAAAAATAAAAACAACAAAATATTAAGAAGTAGACAATAAGTCTCAGTGGGAGCTCAGGATCCACTTCTTTTCTGAAGCCTTCTCTACTAACTTCATAAAATGGCAGCTGTCCTGCAGCCAAGTCAGTCACCTTGAAAATTTCTGGGTTCAGTGCATAAGGATTGAACAGTTGTATTTGCTGTCAGCTCTCATAAACAACTGATGGTTTTCAGAAGGTCTCCTAACAACAGGCCTGATCGTCATCTGATTAAAATTAAATTCTGGGCAGTGAAACCTAGTGAGTGTATAACATCTGAGGGTCTAGCTCACTGCCCTCGTGCCAATTACTGCATAAATGTGCCTTCAGTTAAACAGAAAGTTTTGTTAAAAATAAAAATGAAGAGATAGAAATAAATGGGAAATATTTTTAAAATCATTTACTTTTTTTTTTTTAAGTAAATACTGTTGGAGGAAATGAGGCTGCATTTGCTGAGGTGGCTGTCTTTGTATAAGACTTTGCTGTATTGCATCAGTAACACTGAACATTTCTTTGTAATCACAGAATCAAACAGTTTGATTAATAGAGAACCAATTGCTTCACTCAACTGGGTCTCACCAGTTTTTGCAGGAGCACTACTGCTCAGTAGTCAGCCTCCACTCAGCCTGTACCTGAAAACCAATCCTACTGGCTACATTATCTCCTCCTTTTTGTCCAGATACAGAGTTTAAAAATGACCCTTTTGATTTCCTAAGGCTTCTTCTGATTTTTCCTTAAAGGCTTTTTTCTTTCTTTGAGAGGGAAGGAGGAAGAAAAAGGGAATAGAGAATAAAAAGCTGGAGGAATGCAGACATGTAATAATGCAACCATTTCCTTGCTAGGAGGGTTTTTAAAATCTCCCTGACTCCTCCAAACGAGCAATTCATCTCTACTCCTGTTGGGAGGAGAAGCTGAATTTCAGTTTCAAAAAAGCCAGGCATTGCTTGCACAAGCTGTTTCTTCCCTGGCCCAGTATAAGAGGCGCCAAGAGCACTCTCGTGCCCACAGAGGCAGCCGGGCTGTCCCTGCCACCAGGTGCCACCTGCCAGGCAACAGCTCTCTGTCCCCCTGCAGCCAGCTCACTGTGTGGGCTCAGAACACACATGCAAGGTTTCAATTTATGGATTTCTGGGCTAGAGGCAGAAAGTGCTGCCTAGTGAGCCACCCCAAGCACCAGAGAGAGACTGAATTTAAAAAAAAAAAAGAAAAAAAAAGGAAAAAGAATAAGGAAATACACATTACATTCCTGCTTACTTGCAATCTCGCCCCACACTGTGCTGCTTTTGAATTAAGCACCTCTCTGAGAGGCAACTGTCCTATTAGCATAACGTATAGCATTAAAACATGGGGCTCTTCCCAGGGAATGCTTTATTGTGTGTATGCTTCATTTTTAATATTCATGGCCAGCTCTGTTTAGAACATCCTTTTGACAGAGCAGAGGCGCCGAGATAAGCCATTGGGATAGTGGTTGTCCTGGAAACAGCAAGATCCACTTATTTTTAGCACTGAAGTCATCCAGTTAAACAAACTACATTAAAGGAACATTGTGATTATGACACAACAATAAAAAGATGTGTGGTGTATTTACAGCCCCTGCGACGATGTGACGCCTCGCCTTCGGCTGCCGGTCCTGGCTGCCAGCAGCCTGGCCCCTGTGCTGGCAGAGCACATCATGCCCTTTCCTTCTGGGTGATGGCAGAAGCCCAGGAATGGCCCAAGTGGGGTGGAGGGGAAAGCACAGCATGTGTCTCCCCTCTGCCAGGCTGCTGTCAGTAAGTAAGGAGGCTCCTCCTCAAAAGTATAGCACAAAACAAATAAAGGGATACTTTTTCAGGGAGGTGTGCCACCAGGAATGTGCAGATCAGATGGAGATAGGCCATGAAATATGGGCAAACCAGGGCAGAAGCAGGGAGTTGAAGATTATCTCTTCATCCTCACTTCCTGGTGCTGATGGTCTCCAATTGCTGGACTGCACTACCCTGGTGACCCCAGAAAGGCTGGGAGCTCCACCCAGAAGGTCACGCCCAAGCCCAAAGGCTAAACCACAGGCACAAGAACTACACCAAAAATATGTTTCTATCAAAAAGTTTCCTTCCCACCTTTGTTGGGGCAGGCCTGAATTGTAGCAAGCAGCACCCTGCTGCTGATAGTTTGATCCTTATCCTTTGGGACGCACAGCAAAGCCGCAGGTGTATGAAACCAGAAAAAGCAATGAAAGTTAACAGTAGCTTTTCCAAAGCTAATTAGGAAAAAATCTCTGGGCCACAACAAAGCTTCAGTTTAAATGCTGTTCTTGCTTTATCTAAGCCAGTTTGCTAGCCCCCATTTCTTAGACCACATGACGAGAAGGCCTGACATGAGATGAGACCTCCTAGCTTCAGCAAAAGCAGTGGGACTTTTAGTACCGTAAAAGTCTGCTTGTCAGAGTTTGCAAAATATTGTGCTCAGGCAGTACTGTTTGGGTGTTAAAGCACAGCTTTGACTCGTTTTGACACACTGCTTCCAAAGTTTCCGGGGCTGTTCTACTCCCCCCCTCCCTGCATAGGTTTTGGTGACATTTAGCGAAGCCCAGAGGATGTAATGGAAACGTAAGAGCAAACAGGCACAGCCACCTCCAAAGCTATAAGGTGGTGGCAGCCCTCACCTCCCAGACAATACACAGCAAATCAAGTGTTGCCTGAAACTTTGTGTCCCTGAAAGAGAAAGAAAAGAGGAGTGACAGAACACGAATAAAAAGTAAGGCTCAAAAAAGTGAAGGGAAGTAAAGGGAATTGGGATGCATCTTAATACAAGTTTCTCCTTGATGTGGAGAAAAGGGTAATTTTGAGCTTAAGGAAGCATGTGGGGAAAGGCATAAAGACAGGAGAAGATCTGGAGCTACGGAGTACACGTGTATGGGAGAATTTCCAGGCAGAAAATAGGATTGCAAGAAGGCTTTGATACATGCAGCAAACCTGGCCATTAGACTTTGTAGCATCTACAGTTCTGCAGGTTCAATTTCTTGAAGCTGTCGAATGCCCCCACCCCTTGTCAATGACAAGGTTTTTCCTTAGACCAGAGTGGAATTTGGGTGTGAAGGTGTTGAGAGAGAGAAAACCCAAACCCAATGCTCTTCCAGATAACATCTCTTAGCCTTTTCTGTGCAGAATACAGGAAGTTTCAAGTAAAACCACCCAAGAAAGATGGGCATAGCCACTCCCAGCGGGTAAAACTGGAGGGATTCAAACCTTTGCTGTGGTTGTTATATAGTAAAAAACAAAGCGCATACCTGAAGTTCATGCTAACCTATTCATGACTGTGGAAAAATGACTCACTGGAAGTTCAGTTTCTTCCTGGCACCAGTTAAAGTGGCTATTATAAATCCATCCTGGCAGAGTTACTGTTCTTGGAGCAGCTATTCTAACACGAGCTTCTCTCTCTGCTTCCAAGTAACATCTCACTCCCAAAATAATTTTGAAGAAAACTCTTCGCTTTCTTCTTCAGCATGTGCCTGACATTGTGCTGCTGGTCATTCACTGGTGGGAAATGAGGTGGCCTCCTGTAGGCAGAGACAGCTGGTGAGGAGGGGGAAAGAGACACAAGGTTTTCTGATCACTGCATACAATTCCTGAGGGACTCTGACGACACCTCTTGACACATAGCACTGTCGTCTTTGGTATTGATGATGCCAGCAGGGATTAGATTTCACATTCATCACAGTGTTAATGCTGTAGAAAATGAGATCCTAATGCTTTAATTTATCTGGCTCTAGCTTTTGTAAGACGTTTTTGCTACAGTAATGAACTGGCCATTGTGTAACTCTGCTATCAGCAGGATGGGCTGCCAGTGGCTCGGTGGCATGCTGTGACCGTGAGACTCAGCAGTGGCTCTCCTTGGGCTGAAGGAGGTTATCTGTCATTCTGCCCGGAGGAGGTCACCAAATCCTCTCCATCCTCCAAGTGAATGCAGGCATTTAGCACTGCTTAGTTACCTCCCAGGAGACGGGTCACAGGCCTACCCCATCATTCACGTGCATATGCTGCCTGAAAATCAGTGCTTACAGTATGACACTGCGTTAAGAACAGCATCCCACGAGTTCCTGCAGTCTTGCTGAGTGCATGTCTGAAGCCCTCGGTGCAGGTGTGGAAGACTCAGTGTTCATAACTTCATGTTAATCCAGCAGCTATCCCCGCACCAGCCCTGACTTCCTCAGGTACCTTCAAATGCCTCTGGGCCAAGCATTCCTCCTTGTCACCCCCAGGAATGTGCTTCTGGGCATAAAAGGCTTTAAGCAAAGCCAAACCGCAGCTCTGCTATCTCATTTTGTGGCTAAAACTATTTGTTATAAGTGGGGGTTTTGTTTCTTTTTTTTCCCCATTTAAAATGGAGCTCATTTTAAAATGACAGTTTCTGGGTAAATACTCTCTCCCCAGTTTTTAGGTACTTTCTCCTATTAAAAAATTTTTATTTTGCATCCTCTGTGCCTTCTTTCTCTCCCTGTGTCACTTACCTATTTTTCCACTCTGCCAGACAGAGCTGGGGGAACTAAGAAGAGGGAAATAAACACAAAAGTGAGGGGGAAAGGAAAGCACCCTTCCCAGTATTTTTACTGATTTGAACTCACCCAATATATATATATTTTTTTTTTAATCAACCCCCTGATAAGATGTATTTAAAGCAATTTCATTTTTTAAAGCTGTTCCTCATGTACTACTCCCTTCCTATTCTCACTGCTTTAGCTCAAACCACTGACTGCCCTGGCACAGAGCTCTGCTGGGCTCTGGCTCATCAGTCGGGGGCAGCAGCACCGAGGCCGGCAGACTGCCCTGTGTTCACCACCGTGCCCGGGTGTTGCCATGCTCAGCAGGGCTTTTTCAGCTCCCAAAAGCCGTGTCAGAGGGTGGTAGCTGTCAGACATGTGTAGCCATAGCTGGAAGTTCAGTGCCTGGCCTATAAGTCACTGGTCAATCCATTAAGCCATGCTTTCTTCCTGCAATCATTTTTTTAAAATGTCTCAGCTTTTGAGTCAAGCTGACTGTGTTAGCTCTAACACATAAGCAGAAGGATGAGCAGAGAGCTAAATTTACCTTTTTCGTGCACTTGGGCAAGGGGAGGGGACACTGTGGAGCACAGTGGCCGATGTTACCAAGCCAACCCTAACCCTAACCCTAACCTAACCCCATTTACATAGAAACACACAAGCAAACAGTACATGGAAAGAAGGAAGGATTCTTTCCGATGGTATCTTGCTTTTTCACGTGGTGAGCCAGAGATAAAATCATCTGGACGGGAGCACACAAGCTCTTTCGAATGTCTCTTTTGAGAAGCTGTCTCCAGAAGCCTTGATTTTATTCTGGTATTTCCAAGAGTAGTGCACAGTACTGTCATGTCCTGCTTGCTTTGATAACTGGGGGTGAGGTGAGAAAGGTAAACCACGTGCCCGTATGGACCCTTTGATGGCCGGGATATTGCCACATTACCTTGGGAGGGCAACCTGCTCGCTGATGAAAATCTGCCCCGCTTCAAAGGACCTCTGCTGTTTTCCATTACCAGAGAGCACAGGCCAGCCAGATTAGGGTGAGGAGAAAAAACCTGATATCCACAACACCAAGAGCATCCCACCCACGCACACACACATCGCCAACCCAAGGGCACAGCAGCCTTGTGAGAAGTGAGGATGCCCACCTTGCATCCTGCAAGCAGCCACTCAGATGCCCTTTCACCCTATGGTTTAGGTGGCAATAGGAGAGCTGCTGGCACCAGCCACACGCTCCAGCCCCCAAGTGACGGTGCTGCTGTGAGCTGCCTTCAGGTGCCGGGCAATCTGCCATCCCACAAGAAAACAAACACCAAGAATGTGAGCCACCACTTCAGCAGCCCTCGCACAATGGAGTTGTTACCCCAGCCATATGGAAGAAATTACTTCTTCCTGCCAAGTCCAAAAGTCATGGATCTTTCAGTGGGTCGCAATGCAAACTTTTGTCTGATTTTTGTTATATTTTAATAATAGACTTTAAAAAATGCAAGGCACTTCCCTCCTTGCTAACGTTTCCTTTACATTTAAGTAGAACTAAAGACTGCTGATGCTAAGTGCACTTAGGAAGCAAAATGCATCCTCCCTTCCCCAAAAACAGCTTCTATTCATTTTGTAGGCCAAAAAGTCTACTCTGAGAAACTCAGGTTAACTTCCCTTAATCCTCACATTCCAGAGTGAGTTTACAATTAGAGTAAGATGGGGGTAAAACAAATAAAAAAGCAAGCTAAAAGCTATCAAATACATACGTGTGCATATGTGAGGGTGTGTCTATAGCTATATAAATCTCTGTAAAAGATACCATTTTTCAGATTACCCAGAAACTGGTCAAATGCCTGGAAAATATTCTTTCCAAGTTTTCAGACTGGCCTCTGAAACTGCACAAACAAATTTTGTCCCATTGGAGTTCATAGAATAATTTGTGTTTGGCTTGGAATCGGTCTGCCGTACACACACGAGCTCGTACGTGCAGATACTTGTCTGAGTCTGTGAGCCAGGTAGATATCTGTGTAAATTTCTTATTTGCGTGCAGTCTTGTCCAGCTGGCCCATAGCATTTGTGTAGGCTGTACAGGCAGACATAATTGCTGTATGTGCTCTTGCCTTTCCTGCCCCATTTAGCCAAAAATTCTCTCTTTCAGGCATGCTGGACTCTACTCCTCTCCTGAGATTAAAGCACGCAGTCACATCATCTGAATTCATCGCAGGAGGGAGACAGTAGCCAAGTGTTTGCCCCTAAGGGCCCAGTCCTGCTCCAAACCATGCTTAGGGCTGGTTTCAGGGACAAGCTCTCAGGGCAGTAGCAGGGGGCCTTAGGACTTGCAGGGTCTCCCTAGAATAAGGCAGGGAGCAGGCCACACCAGTCAATATGAGGGCTAAGACAGGACTAGCCCATGGCTTGGACACTGCCCAGGGTCACCCAAGACACTGTTTTCACCTTGTTGCTACCTATTAATTGCCCTGAGGTCAAACAGCCCACAATATCAGGCAGTGATTTAGGGAAGAACTTGTTCTGTAAGTGGGTCTGGGGCTTTGTTAGCCCACTAAAGCTCAGTTATGCACCAGTACATCTCAGGAGGCTCACAGGCCCTCTCCAAGGGCACTGGCATGCCAGAGCTTCTTCAGGAGTGCTGCTGTTCTAACTGCATGTGAAACAGCATGGAAATGGGAGGGTTTGCAGGGAAGAAAGAGATAATAAAATGTACAAGCACAAGCAAAGCCCTTTTGGGGAAAACTGTGAGGGCCAAGCTGCTGATGGGGTAGAAGAATAGGGAACAGCAGGCAAAGATTATCACACACTAGGTAGGGGAGGGTATAAAGGAAGCAAATCCTGTAAAACTATCACACATTCAAAAGAGATGTTTGTTTGACTTCCTTTTTAAGTGGCTAAATTTTACCTGCTGTTTCTTTCTAGCTTCCTGTAAACTCCTGTGACACTGACTGACGGAGACACAGAGGATTAACTCGGAGACAGCGCATTGCAAACTTCAGCCTCTCTGTAACCATTTAAGCAGATAACTGGTTTTATGTAGGGCAACTGGTGGGGAAAATGTGTCAACGTTTTCTTTCCTGCTTCCTTTGAGTGGTAAGATGAGAAGCAAGAACACTTCAGACCCTGAGAGCTCGGCTTCCCTTCTCCCTGCACCAGGGTTTCCTGGGTCACCCCCACAAATGCCAAAAGCTCTTGCTAGGCAGCAGCAGGAAACTAGAGGCATCTCTCAGAGTCACAAAAGCCGATTCTTACCTGCCTCAGGGCAAAGAAGGAAGAGAATCAAAGCAATTTGATCCCCTCTGCTGTCCAAAACAGGCAGCTGAGTGCTTTATGTGGCAGTTAGTTCCTTGGATTTATGTAGTGTGCATAGTGAGAAAATATGTTAGTCTCATTTGCTTTGCTGGGCTCTGCCACGCTGTGAGTGTGGCTACCTGGCAACAAGTAAATCTCCCCAGATCCCATGCAAAATGAAACATAAGCTCTGGGATACAGTCTGGAGCATGTTTGGAGAGCAGGGCAAAGATCAATGTTCTTAAATTATCCAAAATGCCACTCGGCAGCCTGGAAAGTTTTTTCCTGCGTCATCAGGAGCAAACTCACTTGCTGCCTTCAGACTCGTGCAGAAAGCAACAGATTGCCTCAACACAGATTTTGTCAGGAACCTGGCTGTGCTACCAGGGCATGGCAGCCAACAGAGCCTGGTGCTCTGCACATGCAGGAGGACAGCAAGGTGGTGGGACATCCTTTCTGGCCAGATCAGAGCTCTGCAGAACAGCTTCCAGGCGTGCCAGCGCTGCGGAGGGTCAGGGCCGGTCGAGTATGCACCAGAGTTGTCTTTAGAGAAAAGTTGGGGATGCAGGAACTGACAATAGCTCTTGGGCTGCTCCAGCCTGGTCGTTCCCAACACCTCCAGTGCCACAGCAACCAAAGGAGCCGAAAGAGCCGCCTGAGAATCGGTTTGTCAGGAGGAAGGAAGGGGTGGTTGTGGTTTCCCACACCCCTCCTAGTGGCCAGAGCAGCTGTCACTAGCCCTGCTTGTGTTCCCTGCGCAAGGGAACAGGGTGAGAAGGTGTAAAAGTCCCGTTGAACTGAAGTGAGAAGCCACACTGGAAAGGCAGCAAAAACTACAACAAAAGGGGGTCAAAAACCAGATTTGAACCATCTCCACAGTCCTTTTTACATTTAAAGCAAGAGAATGGAGCAGCTTCACCCTCCGGGTGTCCAGCCTGCTGCCCTGTTGGCTCATGGTTGGCAAGTCTGGTGACTCGGTAATCTGTTTGCCATGCATTTTTTTAACCAGGAACATCATTTAATTCCCTTTAAGGAGATCAAAACCAGGAAACATTTAAGTAGGACTTCCTGCTCAGTGTGAAATACAAATTCTTTTCATCATTGAAAGCAAACTGAGCTTAAACAATAGTAAATGAAACTGGTTATGCAGTGAAGTTGTAGGGAGATCAAAGCTGATTTTGGCTTTTAATTAAGATAACAAGGTACCTGGATTAAGGAAGCCAGTGGTAACCCACCTCGTAGCTATTTGAAGGAACACAAACACTTCCCCATTAACTCTGTGTGAACACACAAGGAAATGAGGCAGCAGAAGAATTTGCCTGTACTTACAGTCAGGAATTGAAACTGGGGAAAATTCTGCTTGCATTTATCTGCATCAGATACCATTTGTTCAAGAAGAAAGAGGATCTCATGAATTCTACTAAACATTGCCCCTGCTGCCATCTGTGTCTTCTGCTCACTTCTGCCACATACTCCTTAAATACATGTCTTTAATGTATTGCTAGGTTGTCTGTCTACACAAAATCCTGCTGTTCCTTTTCCACCCATGGGGCTGTCTAAAATCCACGAGCTTGTAGGTAGTTCAAGTCAGGAAGAAAAGTCAGTGCAGGGCTTAGGTAGTTTTTTGCAAGCAGCTTTGTTTATTTACAAAGGAGAGACGAAGTCCTGTGTTACATAGCAGGAGTCAAGTCACAGGAGAGGGTTTCTCTGTTCCCAACTTCCCCTGCTGTTTTGGCCAAGCCCCCCACCCAAAAACCCCCTCTCTCTGGGCTCTTCCTAGGGCCACACACTGTGCTTGATCAGACGTCTGCCTTTGTCTGGTCGTGCGCCCACTCCACACTTCTCCTCCTGAGCTGCCTGGCTTCACAGCTCCATTCACCTCTTCCCAAAACAGCTCCGTGCCAAAGTTCCCCTTCCCAGAGTACCTTCATGCTCACGAGGAAAACAAACAAGCCCATGGTTTGGGCAGAGATCTCTGTGCAGTGTGGAGGTTTTGAGATAGCCATTATTTTGCTGCCTGCTTTCCCAAGCTGATTGTGGGGGCTTTTCAAATGAAAAAATCTGAGAATTGGGGTTAATCTGGGGTCTACCTTATTAGTAAAGCCATAAAGCCTTTCAGGAAAACCCTACAGAGCAAGCTGAGAAACCTACAGGGGCTGAAGCCAGTAGGTTCCTGTAGAGGCTCGGAATATTTATAGGAACATGTCAGGAGTGAGTACTGCTGTGTGGTTGTCAGAGATGGAACATGGTTTAGCTTGGCTAACACCACAGGACTCTTGGAGCGTTTTATCTCTTCTGCAAGGTTGCATGCACCCTCCATATATTTCAGTAGTGGGTGTACCGCTCCTGAGAGCCTTGAAGTGATGGTTCATTAAGCTGGCAGAATGTTATCATTTTCCATAAAATTTGATAGGATTTTCCAGAACTTGTGATCCTTCAGTGTAATGCATTCTTGGCTATCAACAGCCATCTTGGGCCCCGTGAGAATGCTCTGCAGAAACTATAGAAAGGTTTTTAACATGCATTTTTATTTATGGCAATGTCAAGTTCCTCCCACAGTGCGATTGGGGTGGGGATTCAGAATATATTTCTGGGCTTCATTCAATTTCCATGCTCCTTTTCCCAGTTGCTTTCGAAATCATATTGTTTACTCAGTCTTAAGTGTAGTTTAGCCCATACTTATACTACCACATGGCACGGACTCACAGGGAGGGGACTGCTGTCAGAGAAAAGCTGCTTCGGAGCTGGAATGTGTATGTCTTCTCTTTGATTAATTAAGCTACATTATTTGTTGAAAAGTAAGGCTTGTCCCTCTTAAACCAGCTTGCAGCTATTTAATGGAAAGACAGGATGGTCACGTCCCTACAGCTTGGTCTGCAACAATACTCTAACCTCTGCCATTGCATAAAGGTACTCCTGTGTGTTTGCCTTGCCCATCCTTGGTGCAGGTGCTGAACCTTTTTAGTGCAGGACTTCTCTGCGAAGGAAAACAGGCCATCTGTTTCTGTCCTGTCCTGGGAAGAGCTCTTATCTCCCATCTTTCAAATTCCATTCAGTCTATTTGAGCGAACATGGTGCTTATTCACAGCCTGATTTGTAGTCTGCCTAAGTTAGTGGGAGCCTTGTGGTGAGCTTGGGATCTGGTACTTACAGACCCAGCAGCAGCAGCTGGTGACTGAAGTCTCCTGTTTAATCCCAGAGAGTTGGCAGAGGCAGGCCAACCTTCGCTATGCTTCACTGTTCATCTGTGGACACCTCCTTTCACCTTGAGAGGACACATCACTCTATAAACTTTCTGGGACTTCAGCCCTTGTGCTGAGTCTCATTAAAAAGTGTGTGCAGTGCTGGTTTAGTAGGGATTCTTACCATCTCAGGTTAAGTATGGATACCTCCTGTAATACCATTCTCAACCCTGTCTATCTCAAGATGCAGACCCTTTCCTCACATCCTGAAGGGAGTCTTTGGGAAGTTAATCAGTGCCACAGCTTAGAAACAGTTGTGGAACAAGCAGCTTGATGCCCTTTCACTGAAAAGAATATTTTTCCCTCTCCATTTTTTGAGCCTGGCAGTGTACCCATTTCCAGCACTACCAACAGGCAGGTCCTCTCCAGCCTCTGCACTGGGTCATACGATATAATCACCTGCACTCATAAAGGGGATGTGTCCTTTACCTCACAACCAGCAGGCACTGACTTTGAACCACTGGCCCAAGGATCTCCATCTCACTCTCATTTCTCTGAATCACCTAAGCATTCTTATTCTGTCCCTTACCAATGAAGTTTTGCATTTTATCACTACAGAGCATTCATACTGGAAAAAAAATTCTCAAAAAAAAAAAAAAGAGATCCAAGCTGAAAACATCACAGCCACAGAGAGATGTTTTTAAACATCCCCAAAGCCACATCTTTGTGTTGGAGAATAACAGGACTTCCAGCAATGCAGGTGTCTTTGTGCAGAGCCTCATGAATAACCAAATCGTAGATCAATACAGGCCACAGTGTGCATTACTCATTAGCATGCTGGGAGCTGGGATCTCAGAGATGATATCAAACACCAGCCCCCACATCCCCTGAACAGAGCCTACTGATAGGGCAGTGTGTGCTGCCAACAGTGAGTCATTCATCACTCGGTCCTGGTTTCACAACAGCATGATTCAGTGTTTGTAAAGGAAAGTCCTGACTGCAAACATTACCCTCATTCATCCACTGTTAGCTTCCTTGCAACATACAGCATAGATTGTGCTCTGCTTGATGTTTGCCAAGACAGTAAATCAGTGGAGGCTGAGCATCCTCTGGTAATCCTGAGATGAGTGGAAAACAAGAGCAATCTGGAGGGGGAATCGTGCAGTAAAACCATCACCCTTGCTCTGTTGGACACTCATCCCCCCCACACCGCCTCCAAGTCAGCCACAGTGGAGAGCTACACTTGAGTGCTGTGCTCGCTGAAGTCTGGCGCGAAACTGAAGCAAAAATTTTAAGCCATAAGACGAATTTTCTAATTGCCATTCCTGCAGGTTCAGCCTACGGATAGGGAAGAAATTAAGCAATGCTATGCCCTTCCTGTCTTCAGTTTCCATCAGCTGCCATGCTGTGACTGCAGACTGACAGTTTTGCTGATAAGGCAGAAAACAGAGTGAACTCACCTTCCTTTTCCCTAACCATATTAGCTTCCTCTTGCAGCAAGACTGAAAAACCAGTTTTTGTCAGTCAATGCAATGTGCTCAGAGTCTCTCAGAATACAGATATGTTGATCAAAGAGAGACCTCTATAAGAGAGGAAGGTCAGCTCTACAGGGTCAGCCAACTGGCGTGGTTAGGCTGTGCTTAAACTGACATGAGATGTAGGAAGCCAGAGAGGGATAGGGAGATGCAGGCAGTCTCTCCCCTGTGCATGGTTCATTAGGCTGAGGGGAGATTTAGCCCCTAATCAGTTTTCTGACCCTCCTTAAGACCATCTACTGCTCTGCTTGCTGTTTCTGCAATTTTCCTTTTGGCTTTCCTACAGACACCAGTGTCAGGCAGCAAAGCAGTTAAGGTAAGCATGGCATCATCTCATCCAGTCTTCTCCTCATCCAGGCTGTGTCCAAATCCTAGATCTGATTCGAACCACAATTTGAAAATCTGAGTAAAATGTTTTCTGGTAAGTAAGTAATTAATGATGGTACTTTCCATTTTTCTTATTTTCCTTTTTTTTTTTTCTTTCAAGCAAGAAAGACTAATGAATGGCCTTCTGGTTTAGAGATATGTCCAAAGAACCTATAAATCAGCAGAGTCCGACTGACATCTATGGTGCTTTGTCAGTCTACACAAGCTGCAGACAAAGCCTTTAATGTCTCCACAAAGAGGAGTTATCAGGCTCCTTGTGGGCTTGTATGAGTTAACAGAGTGAGCTTTCTAGCAAAGTCATCCATCACTTGGCTATCTACAATCACCAGAGTGCAGGTAAATCACCAGGGTTCTGCTACCAGATGTTAAAAAGGCAGTTGACCTTCTTGTATATTCCACACATGAAAAGAGCTCAGTAAATTATTTGACTTTTAAACAACAATATTCAACAATTTACTACACAGCCCACTAACCGAATGAGGTGTTAACCTGGATATCCTGACCAAATTCCAGCTGGGTTAATTATACGTTGCTTGAATGTTCCCCTCTGTTTCAATTGTGACACTATTTGATGTTATTTTTTGCTTTTCCCCTAAAGATTCCCCTGGAATCCTGCTGTCGCTCTGTTGCACACCAGAAGTGCACGTGCAACAATTTTAGATGAAGGATCTCTCTGTGTAGAGTTTTAAAAGCACTCATAAATGCATTCTTTATGAGCATAGGAGCTGTAATGCATGGATATGATTGGTTTTATTGCTTTTATTGATGTTGTTATTGTTCCTGCTTTTTTCAGATACTATTTGCTACTTTTTTTTTTTCTTGTCAAGTCCTGAAATACACATTTGGATTAGCATTAAAATCAAAACCTTCATTTAACCAGAGTAATGTGGCATTCAAATTTTGGGTTCCAGTTCAGATCCATTTCAAGGCAAGACCATCAATGGCAAATCCATATTAAGATTACAGTGTGAACTTCCCCAAAACTTGTGGGCAGGAATTGCTGCCAGAGCTGTGAATAAGGCTTACTTCCAGTCATGATTAGATCAGAAGCAAATCAAAACAAAAATGGGGAAAGAAAAACAGACTAACAACCACTGTACTGGAAAATCTTAGCAATATTACTTGGGGACTTGTCGTATAAGATGTAGCCAATAAGGTATTGACTATTAATTCTATATAATTGGTTGTCTCAGCTGCCAATTTTTATGTATAGTTTCCTCGGAGTACCTCCCTCATTTCTGTGTGTACCAAAAGTTCATATTCTTGGCTCACAGTAAGAAACATCAAAAAGGCAGAAGCAAAATGAGGAGCAAAGCTCCCTTTGCTAACAGGACACGCTGCGGCTGCAAGGTTGGGCTGTGGGCGAGACCTGTGAGGGAAGGAAATTCCAGCTCTGGTGGATTATCAAGTAAGCAAACTGTCTTGCCAGGAGAAATGCCTGTGATCTGTCAATCATACTGCTTGGCTGATTCAAGGGACTAACACTGTTGAAGAACTTTCACCCGTTTTAGAGTACATTCTGTATGTTTCAACGCAAAGGCATTTGAAAGAAGAAGAAGAGCTAAAGTTTTTACCAAAATCTGCAGTCTATGGTAAGTTTGCAAGAAGGAATAATAAGGAGCACAGGACAAAGTTCTGCCTTGCAGAGTTAAGTATAGACATCTTGAGAATACTCTGCTGGTATTCACCAGGACTATCCTACTTATCGATACAACCTGGTCAGGGTTGATTTTAACCTCAGAGCATCTAACAAATGAAATGCATATAACTTGGCTAATTATACGTAGATACCCAAACACTACCTGTCAACATGGACAGTTAGCCAAAAATTGGCATTACTTTATTAACTAATGCCTGCTTCTAGACCTAGTCTGATCCACGGAGGGACCAAGTGGTGCTAGATGACTACTGAAGCCCATTAGGTCTTTGCCAAACCTATGACTTACTGCAGTCCCAGTAGGTGGGGGGGGCCAGTAGGACAATTTGCCCCAGGCTTTTCCTCTGAGAGGAGACACAGGGCTTTGGCTCCTTATGATGCACCTAATTTGTCACAGGACTAAATTCTGTCTTGAGATCTTTTGTAAATCAGTTTTAAGTCAGGGGCAGGAGAGCTGAGTGCCAGATACCTGTCTCACTCCAAGGGGATGCAAGTCATAATTTTTTCTACATAGGCCACATCCAGCTATCAGCTTGAAGCATCCCTCAAGGTGTGTGGGACTGAACAAGAATATTTGTTGGCAAAGAACCCATGGTTTGTTTGGCTTGCACAGCACCAGAAAGCCCTGTTCCCATAGCCCTAACAATAATTCAGACCACTAGAGTCAGAGTAGTGATGTGGCTACTACCAACCATATAACCATCAGTCACCATTCTTTCTCCTCTCTCCAGCTCAGTTTATTCCCTAAACTCTAATAAAAGGCCAGCTGTTTCAAAGTGTGTATGGCATATGCTTAGCAGGAAAGCGTCTACATTCTTCTCCTTGTGCACCACAAAAAGGTGTCCCAGCACTTTAAACAAGCTTGTAGCTATGAAGACAAATTTTTGGATGCTGTTCATTCCTGAGGTGGTTCTTCTGGCCATGACATTGAATGTGTCCTTTGCTACAGTGAAAGTGAGTTTGTATTCAGCCAATAGTGCTGTTGTACCTTCACTTTTATTTAATTATATCCTATAAAGTGAGTTATTTGCCCCATATTTGCATAATCTCCCCACCTCTCTCTCTCTTCCTCTATGTACAGCAGCCTCTCAGCTGCTCTGTCATTTGGCCACAGAGGCACCAGTTTGCTAATCTAGTTTCATGGTCTGATAGACCTGGACAGTGATCAGTTTGCTTCCAAGGCATTTGTGTAAGAGGAAGGAGAGCTTTGATCCCTATCGGCAATTCAAGCTAATAGGATTGCTCTTCTTAAACCTCAACTAGATTGTCACAGTATCCTCATGTGATAGTCTGCAGTAAATCTCATTCCCAGAAATTTAAGCCTGTGGACTGTAGATCCAACCCATTAACTTTGTGACAGTTAATGGCTTGACAACGCAGTCCCCATCCATGCAGAATTCAAAACAAAAGCAGGATGGCAAGAAATAACCTCTCTCCATGGCTAGTGGACCTTTTATATAAATACCCTGAACTGGCTGAGCTGTGAGGAGATGGAACATTTGAAAGACCTGCTGCAGAGAGACAAATTCGGGGCATTTTATCTAAATGCTGTCTCCTTAATCCACAGGATATGAGATGAGGGGGTACTGAGAGAGGGGGTGTGGATGCTAAAAAGCTGGAAGCAGAGAAATTCTTTAGCTTTTTAGCATCCACAGGAGGGGAGCAGGGAGTAGGGCAAGACCATTATTTTGAAGCCCCCATTTCAAAACTTTCTTTCTTGCCTGAAGGGAACAGAAGTGTCCTGAAGAGGCCAGCTCCACCTCTCCCTTGGTGGCCTGAGGGAGGTCTCCTCTGCCAGTTCCATGTCTGTCCTGCCAGCAAAAGTCCCCTTCTCCTGTGCCACGTGCTTCTTTCGTTCTGTGCTCTGCTAACAGTGAGGGTTGCTGCACAATGAATTTCAAGGCCTTTTGGAGATCATGTGAAGGAAAGGACACAGAACATCTCATT
The DNA here is from genome assembly GCA_013400235.1 of Oriolus oriolus. NCBI lineage: Eukaryota > Metazoa > Chordata > Aves > Passeriformes > Corvidae > Oriolus > Oriolus oriolus. The sequence goes on along the minus strand of VXBT01003189.1, from coordinate 683,126 downwards.
GCTCAGCAGCACTAAACCGCTCAAAACAAAGACCATAGGATGGGACATAATGGACGCAAGCTGGGAGGGAACATTATGCAAAGGGACATCAGTATTTAAAAATATTTAAAAAGCCACGTATTCTGAGCCCTGGACATCTTTGCCAGGCAACTCCAGATGGACATCGCAGCCCCTTGGGAAGTTGTGGCACCCAAAATACAAATGAGAACTTTGTCTACAGCACATTCTTTGTCTGGCTCCTGACAGTCCTCCATCCTGCATCTTTGGCTGTTGTCAAAGATCGGTCTTCCTGAGCCACACAAAAGAAAGTGTATTTTCATGTCAGCCTGTTCCTCTAAACATTCAATTACCCTGTCAAATACCAAACACCTCTTCCTTATGGGAAATTCCTGCTGCCAAGTGCTCTTTGCTTTATCCTTTTAAAGTGAGGCTAAAGGCAACAGTTTCTGCCCTTACTTGTTAGTGAAGGCAATTATGACCTCCTTCTGTGAGTAATTACCCATTTCTATCTGGTTTCTACAAAAAACTAAATTTTATACAATTACTGGCTACCTGGCAAATGTCATGCTGCTGGGATGCACAGCAGAGCACTCAACATGGGCCATGTTTAAGGCATTTAAGTGCTGTGTGTATTTCTTTTGGTGTCTCTCAGACCAGTGGTATGATCTGCAGCGTACAGCGAAAGCTTACAAGCTCGAAGGGCTGCCTTCATCCTCCCCTCCCTCCCTCACACACTCTCAGGAAGGTGACACCACGTCTCTCAGCAGGTGGTGTGGCTGTGCCAGTGCAGACCTGCCCCTGGACCAAAATACTCCTGTTGCAAAGCAAGGTGTAACAAACGGGGAGACCCCTGGGGCACACTGGTCACAGGATCCTGAGTGCTGTACTGCACTGTGCTGTGCACATGGACTAACCAGCCTTTCTCTAAGCCCCACTGTGTTACATGACAGTGACACATCCAAAACCCAGTTCAGTTCTCCCTTTTCAGGCAAGAAATAACTTCCTAAAAGAAATACAAAGTATTCATTTGTAGATTTTGCAGTGAGAGCAACAACTGAAACATCCTTCCTTTAAACTTGCAAGTTCAACCTCTTTGCAGTTTCCAAGAAGCAGCAGAGTCCTAGTGAGCTGTGACTTCTCAAGCACCTGCCTACCAAGACCTCCAAGCTGGTTGTGCACTTAGCTGTGTTATGCACATATCCCAGTGAGACTGATGATCCTGAAGCACTTCTGGAAATACCCACTGTACCCTTGTCCAAGAGAGCAGCATATAATTTGGCGACTGAGTGCCAACAGGTAGCTGATCTAAGGTTTTGGACACTCAATGCACGTTTCTTGTTCTTGGTATAGTGCTGTGTGATGCCTCCTGTAAAATAGCAATCATGTATTTATTAAAGGTATCATATCTGATTCTGACTTCTGCCTGCCACGACCTGTTACTTGCATCTACCTATGGTGAGCACAAAATGTTCCCTACTCAGAAAGTTAATGTCTCCTGCCTATTTTGTGTGCAGGCAACAACCAGTGACCCAAGGCAATAGTCCACAGCCTCAGTAGAATTTATACATGGTTTCTACTGAGACGAGTTTAAAGTGAAAGGTCTAAATGCTGAGCCTGAGTCCCTGGTGTAACACAGGGATAATTTTACTGAAATCAATGCATTACACAGATGGGAAACAACTTTAAAATCAGAATTAAACTATATGACAAAAGGGCACTCGAACAGGTGAAGTAACAGCAACTCAAATTACCACTGAGCTGAAATGGTGTCCCATTCATTCCACACATCTGCCATCTATATCAGATCTTTGTGATCAAATATAACACTGCAAAGAGCAAAGATTATGGCACTCACACAAATTCCCCTTTGATATCAAGAGTTGTGTACGTGTTAGGAAACAAACTACCCTGCAGAGGAAACATTTTTGAGAGTTGTGTTATCCAGGAAACAAAGCAAGTCACTCTGAGCAGTGACATAATCCAGTTTCCTACAGATTAATGCCTTGTGACCATACTTTTTCCCTCCATCAAGCTCCCTTTGATCTCTCCCACCTCCAAAATGCTTCAATTCCCCCTCCACACTCACGCACCTGAGCTCAAGCCCCTGTGCAGCATCTTGCATGTACACTAAGCACTGTGAGGCCCTGGGGCAGTGGGGCCCTGCTGGATCCCATACTGCACAGGGGCCAGGTGGACCCTGACCACATCCAGGCAACAGGCAGGACTGCACAGATAGCATTAAAATCACACTGCTCTTTGTCTTCACCAAAGGCACTGATTGTAAGTATGCCACAGGACACTCACTGCCCTCTGAATAAACATCACTTTCCACGAAAATGATGGGAATGTAATTTATCTCTACCCTACGTAAACTTTGGCTACATTAGTCAGTGGGCTTGAAGTTTCTTGTTGGGAAGGGGACGAGTTTCAGAGACAAATGCAATCACCTAAGCCTTGCTTTGCTATTTAGATATTTAGTTGCATATTTAGGTGATACAACCTAAAATTTGAGGACATTCATTGTCAGAGAGTTTGACCCAGCAAGATTAGTTGCATGTGTGATGGAAATCTCTATCAGAACATAAAAAGGATCAGAAATTGGCCCATGTTCCTTTTTGGCTCTGGGAACTAAAACTCTCTAGATTTTGACCAGATGCATTGTACAAAACTATAAATTGATGATTTTGCAGTGCCTCCCATTCCCAGAGATTTCCTGAATACTTAGGGAAAGACAACCTCCCAAATTACCCGTCTGGTCACTCAGTGCCATGCTTGAAAGGCAATTCCTCCCTGTCCCCTGCTGGATCTTGCTTTCCTCTCTGAGCTTTTGTTACTGACTGTCGCATTTGTTGCGCTGCTGTCCTTGAAAAAACATCTATCTGCAAGAGCCTCCCGCAGCCCTGAATTCCAAGGGTTACAATGACAGTGCTGCCTGAAGCAGTATTTCCTTTTGCACGTTCTGCATTTGCCAGCTGCTAATTTCATCAAGATCCTGTATTGTGGGAGTCTTAAAAGAGGGGACAGCTCTGTTTTCTCCATAGCCTTTGTGTGAAGGCTGCCAGGCCAGATTCGACCCTGAAAACAAATTAATTCAATGGGGTGCCATGACATGGCAGGCAGGGCAGAGAAGAATTCAGCTGTAATTTTGGAAAAACTGCTCCCAGTTCAGGAAAAATTCCCAGTTGCCCCCGGCTTTTTTATGTCAGCCTTCCTGATAAACAGAGCAGGTATCACCTCCTCTTTTCTGAAATAATAATCACTTGTCTTAAATATCAACAGCACTGGAAAAGCTGCATCAGGCCCGAGGTTGCTGGCCTGGATTTCACTGCCCTGCCGAGACAATGGGGGATCTATAGGACACCCTGCGCCTGTGAGATGACTCAACTCACAACTATCCCTCCTACCCAGTCACAGAAGTGATAGCTTTGACCTTTTGCTCATGGAAGAAATGACAGGGAAGGAAGGTACTCCACATCTTTAGCACAAACTGCAGTGTCACTTTACCAGGGAATAGCAAGGCTCTGGAACAATTTGGGATAGGAAATGAGGAGGGCCTGTGCATTGACTGAGACGGCAGGTGACATTTCAAAAAAGCAGGACAGGATTAAGCAAACTGGAAGAGGGACAGGATGTAGGCATGAAGAGATCTTTAATATCATACCCACCCTAGAACATTTTGTATGCAGCACATCTTAAAACTGGAGCATCCCTCCTGTGTCCCCTTCCTGGAGCACCAGCTATCTGGGGAGCACCCCAGGTCTTCTGCTGTTTCCTAGGGTTCTCCTGCCTAGGTGTGCCCCAAAACTGACTTTGCTTCATACAGGGAAGCAGATAGAGCCTGTGTAGCTGTAGATATTCCACGAACTCATTGGAATACAAGATCCACTGCATCTTCCAATCATATCTGCTAAAGGGTTTCAGAATGAAGGTAAGTTTTCTAAAGGCTTTTGCTCTGCTTGAAAGTGCCAGTGCAACACCTGACTACCCTTGGGGAGAGCACAGTTAGGGCAAGGCTGAGCACTTTTGAAAATCCTGCCCCAAAACAATGAAAGGATTTTAATTTAATTAATAAGTCTAGGATCATTTTGTTGTAATCCTTTTACTGGGAACACAGCCAGCACACAGCAATTCCTCAGAGCTGTCAGGGTCCCCAAGCTACCGCTGTTATGCAGTCTCTCGAAGTGGGTGATCTACAAGTACTAATTCCAGACCTGTGCCTTCCCTGCTCTCCTGGATTTGGTGTAGATCACATGTGAGCACATACAGGAGTGTTTTTGTTGAGTTAACCAGAGGACACATCCAGTGTTTATGTCTAGGTGCGCTATGGGCTGGTATCACCTGGGGCAGGTTTATTGCCTGCCATTCTGCCTCCCACTCCACTTCCCAGTGCTTGCTTCGTGAGAATCCTGTAGGCAGCTCCCCAAAGAGAGCATCTCTCTGGTTTTCAGCATCTGCAACCACTCCAGAAAAAAAATCGGCAAAAGTATGGCGTGGCACTAGGATGTCATCTTCACTTTGGAAACACAAGGGGTACATGCCTCCCTGCATCTCCACTTTCTGGAGAGCTTTTGCCAGGCTGTGGTCCTATGAGAGGCAATGCACATGCCTACAAAAGGAATGAGGGACATGGTTCCCTGATTACCAGAGGCCACACACACGGAGACAGAGCCCAGGTGGAACCAGAGACAGCAGGTACATTGTCCACATGGCTACCTGTCCTTTCTACTGACGCAGGTGTGAGGGTGTAAGGTCCACGGAGCACCCACATCTCTGTAAAAGCAATGCAGTGCTGGCAGGGAGCCATCTCCAAAGTGTCTTCTCTAGCACTTTTTCAGTATCTGGTCTAGCAAGTTCCAAGAGCCATTGCTCTCCACAAATCTTGCCTGACCAAGGCTGTGTAGATAAGCCAGAGTGCCCTTGGTTCTCAGCCTGTATCAGTAGCACTGATATCTCTAACTCCAACGGAGATGAGAGAAACCACTATGAGAAAGAGGAGAACAGATCACCACACATCCAGAACATTTCCTGAAGGGACCAATAGTGAAATTATCTGTTCTCAAAAGAGCAGATATTTGGAGGAACACACTGACTCCCAAAAACTCTTGGTTTTATTGGGAACAGAACATTATTCTGCAGAATAAGGCCTCATCTTTAGGTCTATGTAAGTACAAATCTCTTTTCAACCATCTGGGCTTTTTATTGTTTAACTGGATAACGGCAAGTTTTTACCAGCCTCTATTTAGGCTATTTCAGACAATGTTTATGATGCAAGTTTTTTTCTCATAAAAACACACCTAACAATCACACGAGACAATTGGAGTCACACAAAGACATCTGAAGGGTCAAATGTGTAAAAAAAAAAACAAAAAAGAAGTGTTCAGCTTTTCTCTTCCTCGTCTATTCTTTCTCTCAATTCTTACCTATCCTCTGTTCACACAACAGTGGGCAAATCTTCCTATCCTCTCTTTCAATCTACTATTTTATGCTAATGTTACTCAGCTGGTTTTGATCCTTGGGTTCAGTGAAGCCTCATCCAACAACAGGCTGAGGACAAGGGGTTTTGCCTTCACCTTACCCCAGGTGCCCAGGCATGTAGGAGCCCATCCTGGCTGCAGTCTTAGCTGTCTCTCCAACAAAATGGGCAGCCCTTAACTCTCAGCCCATATAATGGGTTTGGAGCCGGGCTTCTGGGCAAGACCGTCAGCTGGTGTAACAGTGCTGGATGGTAGCTGAAGGTATGGTTCATCTGAGGATGATTCCCGATTTTCAGCAGAAGCCCCAGTCTGTAGTTTTACCTCTCAGTGGCAGTGCTCAGCTGATATTCAGAATGAATATTTCAAAATTCAGCTGCTTTCAAGATGAAATGTAAAAGCGTCTCTAAAAATAGCAGGTTCCAGCTAATGTAGCAACACCTTTTGGGGAGAGTTAGAATCAGAGCTGCAGACACCTAATTCTGAATTGCCCTGCATTTTGTTGTTACCAACCACAGTGTGCTGCTCCTCTACACTTCTGCTGCCCACAGGGGAAAGCCCTCAGTGGGCGGGTGTCAGATCCTGTCCATACAGGAGAGAGAGATGCCGGGATGAGCTGTGTGGGATGGCAGCCTGGATAACCTCCACGTCCTCACAGTGAGCAGGAACTGAAGAGCAGAGGAGGATAGAAGGCTAGGGCGGGTGAAGTGAAGCATTAAATAGCACTTGCTGGATCTCTGTGGATCTCTTGGCAGGGATTCACACATCCCTGTTTCTAAGTCGTCTGTTCCTGGGGAAGGCCAGATATGAGGAGGCTGGAGGAAGTACAGGTGAACTGGTGGGTGCAAAATGTACAACACCTACCACAGGCTCCTGTGCCCCATGCAGAAGTGAGGGACTCTACAGAGCTCCAAGCAGGAAGGAAAACTGGGCCTCAGCACCTGTCCTGCCAAGTTCCTAGAAGACATGCGTGCAATGATGGCATAAATATCCTGTCCAGGATCCCACATACAACATTTGGGATCAGCTGTACTGAACAGCCCCACCAATCCCTTGCAATCCTTGGCAGAGGGCAGCCCTCTCCCCTTGCCCAAGAGGGCTTTGCTTCTACCTTGCTTTCCTCCAGGCAGTGGGAGAAAGGCTGATCTCCATCACCCTGCACTTCTCATCTCCTTAATGAATAAAGGAAGAAGCAAAAGCTCATGGTGCAAGAGAGCACTCACTTGAAGTCCTTATGCCAGGGCTCTCCAGGATTGTTGTTAGAGCTAAGAGTAATTCCTTCTGGTGGGAATTACTGGCTAAAGTACTGTGGTCTGCATTATACCAGGAGCCATGCCAGACAGCAAAGCTGGAATTAGAAATGTCCCAGCACAAGCTCAGTCTACCACAACCACAGGAAGATGGTTAGTTCTGACTGGTCTCCAGAGCACCCACCCCACAGCCTGTGGCCACAAAATGCTCCCCAGGGCTCTGTAACAAGCTGGAGACCAACAGCAGAGAACAAAAGCCACAGCTTTTGTGTGCTGTAGGAAGAGAGCAATAGCAATCAGAGGCAGCCCCAGTGTCCTCAGTGCCTGCTGTAAAACTCCCAGATGAGCTTTGGAAATTGGCCAGGCCTCGCATTACAAAAGGTAAGGGGAAAAATCCAGTGTCCAGTGGTACCTCCCCATTTGACTTAAAGGGGCAATTGCAGAGGTCAGCTTGACCCCAGGAGCATGAACAAGATGCACAAGACAGGACAATTTAAAGACCATCCTGCCACTAAGACAACCTTCTTCTTTGCTTTAACCACTATTCTTAGCTTCTGCTGATGAGGAGAGGAGACCTGAGGGGCAAACTGTCCTGTAAGTTAGGGGGAAAAAAATCTTTGATAGCTTTTTCTTTGCCTTTCTCTCTGGCCTTAGAAAGAGTACATGTCTGATGGAGGCCTGCTTATTTGCCAAGGAATTAGGGAGTTTTGTGCCTCCCTTTATTCTTATGAAAAGATAATGACCTTCTGGTGGGAAGATCCAAGCATTGCCAAGAAATATGTTTTGGAAGATTTTCAGAGACAATGAGTTAGAGGCAAACAGATTCCCTGGAGAATAAAAGGGCAGATGGAGCTATATGACCCTGGACTTCAGTTTAGGCTGGACAAATTCTTTGGATCTATGAATCTGTGTCGTAATCAAGGGCGTTTGCCTCCTATTTGACCCTGGAGGAGAAATTAGCATCACGGGCACCAGAACACCCAGCCATGCAGTAGGGTGTGTCTGAAAAGCATCGCTGTATTTTGTACGGCTGGAGTGAAATTAGGTAGTTCAGGCACTCCCATACCTGGCAACACAGCTCCAAGCCAGCTCCAAAACCCATGCAGAAGCTCTTGGGTGCTTGGCTATCACTGAACTCTGCCTTGCCGTGACTCCCAGGTAGTTCATACACAGCCTCCATGTGGCTGCATGAGCTGTGGTCACGCCTTTCCGCTGTAGCACAGGCACAGCTTGCCAACACCACATGCAGCCCCACAATCATCCTGGCCTGGGGGAGTTCACAGAGTGTCTAACCCTGAGACCAGCTGGGCTTTCTGCTGTTCCTTGCCATCCTCAGGAGGTCCTGCTCAGATCCTAGTTCAGGGTCCATCTCTGGATGCAAGTGTTGCCCAGAGATTCGTGTATCATTCTCCCAAAGGGACCATGAATTTATATTTAAATGGCAAGAGGCATCTGTTTCCCCATCAGCACTCACAGTTGACATTTTCACTCCTTCCAGTTTCTAAAGTGCAGCTGAGAGCGTAGGTAATCACAATGGACAATGGTTCTCTCTTTAACAGACCATGACCTGGGCCACTTCCTGGAGAAGCATATGGCTCAGCACACTTTTGCTTCCAGGGATCCCCGGAGATCTCAGGGAGCTGCTGGAAATGTCAGTCATACCCTGAAATTCAGCCTGCAGGCTTCACCACAGGAAGTGAAGTTATTTTGCTCAGCCCTGCAGCTCCTCATGCATCTTTATCCAGCAATTTCACATGGAAGTACAGGACAGTTCCTGATGGACTTACCCCCTGCCTTTGGTCAAAGAACAAAGGCCAAGCAAATAATACCAGGTTATTTCAGTGAGTGACACATAATCAACTGCAAAGAGGTGTAAGGATTATATCCTGAGAGACCTGGGCTGCCTCAGCTCCTCACCAATTGCTTTCACTCATAGCCCATTTTAAAAGCTTTACAATCTCTCAGCAGTCACAGATCAGTTGGCTAAACTCTGTTTTCTGAACTTTTCCTGTTATCTTTGGACACCTGGGTCTGTGAAATTGCCTATTAGCAGTTTGCAGAGCGATTTAGGTAATCTCAGAAGAGTACATGTGAATCTAATGGCTAGATATAATGCCTTGACAGATCAATAAGGCACATTCCAACTCCACAGAGTCTAGACTTCCTGGGGCTGGGTGGAGGAATTTTTATAGTTGCCAAAAAGTTATGCCTGTGTTTGTGCAAGAGGGAAAGGAGAGAAGCAGAGAAAGGGTGATGTATTCAGCCACAAAATATTTTGAAGAGCCTAAAGGAGTTTTGGGTTGGATTGAGACATCCTAGAGGGCCCACTGTAATTGCTTCTCCTCTCTAATTTCAGAAGAACTGTACTTCCATGAAGCTGAAAGGCTTTCTAGATCCAGGTTGAGTGGGTATAGGAATCTGGACACACATGTGTGTAAGCTGGTGTTGCAAACACCTAGGCATGCATGCCACACTGTGGGGGGGCTGCTGCATGCACATGGAATAACATTTGGACTCACTGATGTCCCTGGGACAAAGGGGGTTTGCAGCTGTGTGATTCTGACCACAGCCTGCAGAGGTACCTGACGATTCAGAAGTGACTGGTGGATACCTGCACAGCAAAGAGAGACCATAACACACTACCAGGCACATCTTTTGTCACTCTGCTGCCTATCCCAGCAGTGTGACTGCTCTCAAAGATCATGCCCATTTCTGTAAATAAACTCTGATAAGGGCCTAGCCCACAGCTGGTGTAACAGAAGACCATGCAGCGGTGCTAATTTGCAGCAGCTGAGAATTCGCTTCAGTGTCTCCCAGCCCGAAACAAAGCTCTATAAAAAGATGGTTTCTCAAGTTCAAGTGTAGTGCAAAAAGCCCTGTTCCTATAAGAGCAGCAGCAAGGCTGCTGCTAATGTGCCCAAGCCATGGTATCAGGCCAACACTCCAGCCTTCTCCCCGCTCTCCTCTCCTGCAGTCCAGGTGTGGCTGACCACGACATGCTGATGGTAATTCTGGCAGCATTCTGACCGAATGGGTTTGCTCTGGCCAGCCCTACAAAAATGAGTCTGAGATATTCTCTGCACATGCAGAGAACTGTCCCTGCAGACATCTGAAAGTTGTGTCTTTCTTGTGATATTTTCTGTTTTCCTCGCCTCCCTTTCTTGTTCCCGTCATATTTTCCCAGTAGCTCCTAACCAGAGGTTTGCCACAATGTACATCAGAAGATGATCTGCCACTTTGTGGCAGAAAATCCTGGCAGCTCTACTGCCTGTAGCAACCTTGCTTTGGTCTGTCTCTGCCTTGGCACAAACCACTTATTTGCTCTGCTTCTGCAGACCCTGCAAAGCTTCGTGCTTTACCCTCCAAGTCACTCAGTGTACACTTAGCAGCAGGGATGAAAGAGGCTTCAGGAAATAGCATGCTGAGAAGTGAGGCCTCCCAGGACTCCAATCAACCCCCCTGAAGGGGAAAAGGTAGGGCTAGAGAGCAAATTCTAATTATAACAACAGACCTGCAGTCATTCCCAATTATGTCAAGCTCTTCAATGAGGAATTAAACAAGTTATAAAATGAGTGCACTGTCTTATTCTTCCCTCAAGCATTAATAGTGGGATGTTGTAAAAAAATGGCCATATCTAAACAACATGTGAAGGGAACATTAATGTGGCGTATGACTGACAGAAGAAAACAGTATTAGTGTGATAGACACATCCTTTCTTGCTCCACAGGCATGATTTACTACTGAATTATGGTAGGTTTAGGCTACAATAACACCTCAGACTGAAGTAGGCATAATTCTTACGTGAAGCCAACAAAAGCCTAACAAAATCTGATTGCCAGAATCTGGGAAACTGCAAAGATCATGATGTGAAGTAAAGGAAGAATTTGTGCTTAAGAGCAAGGGTCACTGATTATGTTACCAGCAAGTAAGTTGGTCAGTTTGCATCTTTAGATCAAGGCTGAGGAACTTTCCAGGATGCAGAACTTGAAAGTGTACTTCAAACGTAATTTTCCTGCTCAGAATCAAAACTGCTGGGGAAAAAATAAATCATGGTTAAATTATAATAAAATCATAGTTGTCCATTGCAGGCTGAAAGTTAATTAAACCAGTAAAAAATTAGCACCACAGAGGTGAAATGGGACAGGTCATAATTGCATGAGCACAGATTGAGTCCTGCAATCTCAACAACTGTTTCTCCAGAAATCTTTGCTAGCACTTTCACATCTGCACATCTCGGTGTGAAGGTCATTAGGTTAACTATACATGGATAATGCCTCTCCCCCTGTAGCCTGATTCCTTCGCTACCTTCCCCATTAAATGCAGTAATTTCCACCCATGCAAAGTGGGTGGCATTTTACACTTACTTCACTTTCTCTTCAGTCAGGTGTAAATGGCTGCAAGAGGTGCAAAACAGAGTAGAGCTGGGGAAAGAATAAGAAAAATAGGCTGTGAGAAGGCTATTTCTCTCCATAAAACCTGCCTCTTGCCTCTAGCATTGTAGCTGGAATATGACTGAGAAAGTGAATATTTCTAGACTTCTGTAAGAATATTCCTAGCAGTTCAAGGTGTTTTTGTACAGTATGTAGCACAATAGAATGGTGACAGACAATATTTGTAACACTGTACCCAGAAGAACCTCTGAATGTGATTTGTAAAGTGATACTAAAGAGATTCAAAAAGGCAAGGAGCTCAGGCTGAGGAAAATGTCTCACATGTGAGCAAAAAACAGAGCATGGGATTACAATGCAAACAATTGTAGTACTTTAACTGCAGTAGCAACAGCAAACTGCAAAGGGTGGAGCACTTTGCTTTACATACATCAAACCTTTTTGCAGTTAACCTCTTCTACCAACTGCTGACTGAAGGGATTAGTCACTTCTGCTCACATACCCATTTCACATAATCTTCCCTCTCAGGCACTTTTTCCCATGCAAAATACTTCACAGAGCTGTGCAACCGACAACATACAAGTTTGCCATGAAACTTTTCCTTTTTTGACAGTGCAGAATGTCTCTGCAAAAAGCTATTAAAGCATTTCTTTTTAGTCTCTTAAAGTGGGAGCAGACAAACCTCGACAACACACTATCAACAGGACACTGAACATTACCCCACCTGCACGCCTGAGTGACTGTGATATCCAGGGGGCTGCATTGACACACTGTGCCTTCTGCTGCTCTCTTCAGACCACAAAATCCCTGAGTCAGCATGTGGCCCACTGGGTCTGCACTGTCCTGCACCACCATCTGCTCTCCCCCTGCCTGGTACTGGATGCATGCATGGGAGTCATTGTTCCTTCCACTTCCACTTTTTCTACTGTCAAAAGAAATGTCTAATGAATGTCCACAGGAACCAAGGTGTTCAAGATGCTTTGGGCTTGATATTGGGGAAAATTCTTATGCTGCAGTGCAACATTTAGGGTGTCTTTAAAACATTTCTTATCCAGACAAGAGGTTGCAATGAATAAGGAGTTACTTGGGGGCAAAAGGGTCTGCTATGACAGCTTAATCAAACTGAAACCTGTCCCTAGCTGCCCTTCCTTCCCAGGAGACCCACAGAGATTATGGGGTGGATTCAGTATTTTGTCCATGAATTACTCCCTGGAGACAGCTTAGGGCAGCTTATATGCGGAGTCAGTCCTCCTGTGCCTGCAAGAGCTCGACCCCGCTGCACGTGGGCAGCGCGTGATGGGTCACACTGAGCGAGGTGCCTCAGCACACAGCTTCCTGCCTCCTGTGGGTCACCCAGCCAGCTGGGAACGCTGCACACCCCTGATGCCTTCATTTCCACAGGAGATAAAACAGAAAAATATTAAGGTATTTGTCTATATAACCCATACAGGATCAAATTTATCTTTCAGGTTTGCGTGGCCTACAGATTAAGGCCAGAAGGGACTCTCAGACAGACCGTTCGGTCTGGCACCTTGTGTATATATCACAGGTCATTTAATTTTAACCACTTTTCCCTGCACTGAACCCAATGGCTTGTGTATTTAAAAGACAGTTCAGCCTTGATCTGGAGCCACCAAAACATGGAGAATCCATCACATTCATCAGTCTCTGTTAAAAACGTGAGCCTTCTGTCAGGTGCATTGCTCTGGCTTTGATTCCCAGCCATTGTTTCTCATTTTGTCTTGCACTGCCAGAGTAAGTAAGCCTTTAGGGTCTGAAATTTTAGCCCTGTAAATTTACTTATAAATTTTAATTCAGGCACTATTCCATCTCTTTTCTGACAACTTAACCTCTGAGTCTCTTCCTGCAAGGTATTTCCTCCAGTCTGTGAAACATTTTCTAGCTGCTTTCTCCACACTCTAATTTTTAAAACATTAATTTTAAAACAAGGACACTAAAAGTATATGCTTTCCTGTTTGGGTTTCTCATATGTTAAGAGGTATGAATTATACTCCCCCACTTCCTCTGTTCTTATCACCTGAATCACACATCAGCTTTTCCATTCTTTCACTCCAGCCAAATGTCAGGCTAAGCAGCACTGAGAAGCACAACTCATCCACTCCCCTTTTTGGGGCTACTGGCATAAAAGCAGCCTTTGCCCTGTTTCGCAGGGGACTTCCAGGTACTGGAAATTGCTCAGCATCGATACCGGTGGGCCTGTGACCCGTGCAGCCAGGTCCTTTACAGTCCTGCCCTGTAACATCCCTGAAAGTATGGATATAAAAATTTTTCCCTCTCTTAAAAGTTTCTCAACGGTCATTCTGCTTACTAATGGAAAATACTTTCTCATTTAAAACAAGTATATAAATTATTTGTTTCCAACTGCAAAAGAGAAATATTTATACAACGCATCCATCTTTTCCCATCACTGATGATTTCCTCCTCCCACCTAATCACATATCCCATCACCAGAGGCTTTCTTCTTTCCATAGGAGCAAACTGTTTTGGTTTTAATGATCTTTTCTTTCCTGATATCTTTCACTACCCTAAGTAATTTCCTGCATTTCATGCCTCTCAGTTACTATTTCTTGAAGTCTCTCTCCTTGTTTTTCCACTTGTTATACACCAGAGAGAAGAGAATACTTCTACATATGGCTTTCACCTCACCTCTGATCCAGCATTTGAGGTCTTTTAGCATCTTCTGGGGTTTAAAATGTTCAGACACAGGGAATCATGACTAAATAATGACTAAAAATAATGTTCAGAGGACTACAGAGGATATAAATCATAATCAGACTGACTACTAATATTCAATTATTCCTGTTATTACGATGTTTCTTGCCATTTTTTAATCATTTGATGCTGAATAATTTTACACTGCAGCTCAGTATTTTCAGGCTTTCTCCTCAGTACTTTCATTTTTCTCAGCTGAACCTTGACTTTCCGAAATAGTTAATTGTAGCTCAAAATGCCAGTCTGTCACTTTTGGTCACACCCCCTGCTAACACCCATTTACCCATGGGCTAGAACAAACTTGCCACCCTTGTTGAAGGGAATAAAACCTCCTCGATCAGTGAAATAAGGCTGTCAGTGGCACACCTGTGCAGCGAGGTGATGCTCAGATGAGGGATGTTTGCCTCTTAGGGCTCTGAGGATGCTGTGAAGCCAGGGGAGCTCCCCATGGGTGTCCATTAGGAGAGAGCCTGGCAGACAGGGCATGGACAGGGGCAGGCCAGCCAGACACACTGGGGCAGACCCACCACGGGCATGGGGCACCTCCCAGGGCCTGTGGCCAGGCAGAGCAGGGAACTGGAGCCCGGTGTTCCTGGCAGCACTGCTGGGGCTGACACAGGTTCCTGGGATGTGGCAAGGTGGGGCACATAGCCTGCCTGGAAGACAATTTTATTTTTTTATGACAATAGTTGATTACAGCAATTAACAGAGCATTGCTTCCCCACAGGCTGGATCACAGAGTGGCGAATCACACTGCAACGGCAGTGATGCCAGTGGCGCCATGGCAAGCTGCACTAGCCCAGGCTGTGAGAGCATCACAGAGCCTCCTTGGCAACATCCAAACATCAAGTTGCTTAATTTTCACTGGAGTGAGTTAAAAATGGCTCGGTAGATTCCTGGTAGATGAGAGTGTTTATTTTTAGCTTGGATGACCAAGCCTCAATGGCCAAGATGCCTTAGCCGATCTTTCCGAAATAGTGGGGAATTCCAGGCTTGAGGGTTTTGCTTAGAGTCATCTCTGGTGCTCCCTGTTTTTAGAAATTTCTGCTCAGTCACTCCTGTGAGGAAAGGCTGGGGCAGCCAAGTGCTTTTTCAGGAAGAAACCAGCCATTACCACAGCACATGACAGGCAAGCCCTGATGCCACAGGGCTTTCTTATGAAATCAGAAATGAAATAGGCACATTTTAGATTAAATTAAAAACCAAAACACAACACTTATACAAACCCCAAATTTCCACATCAGTAAATGATTCATTCCTTGTTTATAAAAGAAGCATTTCTGAAGACTCGTGGAGATGATTCTGTTTCAGCATAATTTTGTTTAATCAGGCTTTGAATTAATTAACATATGTAGTCACATTATGGGGGGGTTAACTGAGACTGATTTTATGGAACCTTTTGTTGCACTAGTTCAGGTCTTACAGCTTGATTTAAACATGACTGAAGGGGCTTATTAACATGAGTGATTAATGCTGCATAAAATTGATTACAAACTAATTTTAGCTGCCAAACCACATTTCTACAAACTTTCGTCATGAGTAACTACGGTGACTTCGGACTAAAACCAGTTTGGCTTAGGCTGAAGAGCAGCGACACCGGTGGCCTGCTGGCCTCCCACCAGCAATGGCAGAATCCCCCCCCTGCTCACACTGCTAAAAAACCTTGAGCCAAACTAGCATCACTGTGAGGGAACAACATCTTCCCTGCAGATGGAAACAGAAAAATCCAGCAAAACCTCTCTAGAGACTGAGAAATCAGCGCGTATTTTTTATCATGGAATCACCGAATGGCTAGGGTTGAAACGGACCTTAAAGGTCATCTGGTTCCCAGCCCCCTTGCCATGGGGACATGGACACCTCCCACTAGACCAGGCGCTCAGAGCTCCATCCTACCTGGCCTTGAACAATTTCACGTATGGAGCATCCACAGCTTCTCTGGACAAGCTGTTTTATTAGCTGACATCTCTACTTAAGCGTTTGTTCACTGTTCATGTTCCTTCTTCAACAACACCAAACACAGAAAAGGCCTAGCCTTGAAATTTCCCACTCTTTACTTTTCTTATAAATAAAGTCAAAATCATTTCAAATGTTGGCAGGCTGCTGAGCTGTCATGTGAATGAAAGTGTATGCAGAATGCATTTATTTATGTGTGCAATGGCTGGAAAGAATGTGACACATCCTAGCAGGGGAAGCTGCAATATGTAGTACCTGAGCCTAAAAAGGGTCTGGGCCAATGGGCCTATTTCAGAAATAAGCAACTATGCAAAGTGTCTGGCACCCTGCATTGATCTTTTAGATTATTTATATTTTTCTGTTAATAATAGTACCATCAAAACACAATAAAAATCTAAGCTGAATAGTGTGGCCTTGGGTACTGTTAAATAAAGCAGATGTGAAGTTTCTAAACAAGATATCCTTGAGGTTTGGCTTTGAAAAGAAGGAAGACGTTTCACACAGCCAATGACATCCAATTTTTTCAAAGGCTTAGCTCGACACTTCCAAGAAAAACGGTTCTTTCAGATGAAAGGCTGCACAAAAAGAAATGTCATGTGGAAAGGAAGAGTTTGGATTTGTTTGGGGTTTATTTTCATAAAAAGGAAAAAGCGAGGATGGTGGAAGGAAACAAAAAAATCAAACTTAAAAATTAGGAAATATGTAGCATGTCTCCACAATGTCTGGCACAAAAATGTGTTCATTCATGTCCCTGAAATCAGCTCCTCCAGCAAATAAGATACTCCTCCTTTTCCAATAAATTATTTGTAAGCCTGCAAACTTCCTGTCTAGTAAATGAGGGTGGGTTGTTGGGTTTTTTCCTTTTTTCCCTTCCTTTTATGCTCATTCAAGACAATGGGCCTCGCTGCCACATAATTCGAGTGCGAAGTAGCAGGAAAAGTGTTGGCATTCTGCGCTAGTAGAGCTTCTGCCCAGACACCCAAAACTATCTAAGCACAAGAAAACGAGGAGTGAGCAGGCTTGCAAGCCAACAGGCTCACTTGGGCAGCCCACCTGAGAGAATGTGCATGCATGTGTGGGGTGCCCAGCTGGGTCACTCACATCAGTACCAACAGGAAACTCCGTACATTTATTTGTACTGCGGGAGAAGGAGGAAGAGCTGAAAGGATCAGCTCCCTAAGCATTTGCCAGGCCGCCCATGAGTGCCATGTGCTGTCTGCCTTTCTCATTAGATCAATTAAAACCAGGCCTGGATGAATATTATTTGCCAAATACATTATTTAGCAAATGTTGATCTTCCTTACTGAATATGCTATTTGACTGATCATTTCTGCAGTAGCCTACGAGCTCTAGCACCATTCAAATACTATTAGTTGAATAATTTATGAGATGAACAAAGACAAAATGCACTGAATAATTTATTCAAAGAAAAATTGCTTCCACTATTTGGTTAGCTCTAATTAGATCCTCTTTTCGGCTAGATTACATACATATATGCACTTGGTTAGGCAGGCATACACACAGGCACATGCTCACATACGCAGAGAGCCAGATTTGGGAGGCACAGCAGATTAGCACCACTTTATTTCACTGATTTTATGCTTGAGGCCCACTGGCACAGTCCAGATCAGAACAAAGCCTCATAAATAGACTGAAATAGAGAGTCCAAGCCAGAAATTTTGAATGTGAAACTGAATTGTCCCTGCAAAATGCAGGGTGACATGCTACAGGTCAGGAAGAAAGGAGCTGATGATTCACGTAGCAGTCAATTTTAGGATAATTTGAGAACAAACAAGAACAAAAAAATTCTGCCTCAAGTGGATCACAAGTCTCCTGTCTTTGACAGAATGCATGAGAAGAAAGACACTGTTGAATGTGTAGATTTGCAAACATGAACTTTCGTATTTCACAGTCAAGTGCGGACAGAGAGGGAGATCAGAAGGCAGAGATGGCAGGTATTTTGTGGCAACAGGAAAAAAGACCCCTGCATCAGGATTTCAGGACCACTGGAGCAGCAGGCAGGTTAGTCCCTAACCATCAAGAGGCCCAGACCATGTTCATAGGCTGCAGAATGGCTTTTTCCCCCACCTTCCTGAAGGGCTTCCAGATATTTCCTTGCAACTGCGGTTTTTCTTATCTTTAGGACATGTTACATGAGTTCCCAGGGCAAGGAGAAGCTTCACTGACCACAGTGAGCTGCCAGACAAAGACATAGTGGCATCTTCTGTTGGTCACCTGATTTTTCACAGCTAATTTGGGGGCAGGTATTTCAGGTGAATTGTCAGCTTTAATTCACAGCCCCTTCAAAGCAGCTCTCATATGAAGCCATGTAACCTCTCAGAGTCTGGTACCTCCAGGTCAGGGCTGAGGGCAGCAGAAAGATTTTACTGACAGTGCAGCTGTTTGCACCATAACTAACCACATGGATAAACAAAGGGCTATAATTTAGCTAAGATAACCTTTGCGATAACCTCACAAACACCAACATAAACCATATGCACTGCCCAAACCCAGACAGGCAAAGATAAACCTTACATAAACTCACAAACTTTATAAAATTTACGTGGTGGCATATCCAGGAGCATTTATAACAGGGAATGATCCCACATTCAGGCCTAGATTTTAAATCCCCTGTAGCACAGGGAATAGGAGGTCATCTCCAATAACAGGAGACTTGAATCAAATGAGAAAAGTAGCCAAAGCAGGTCTGAAGGGATTGTGTACCTCAAAGAAAAAAGCTTTCCTGTTTGCTGTCTGCATCTGCTGTTTAGATATCTGGACAAGATAAATGCAAGCAAATCAAAATGCAAAGATAAAGCGGAAACCTCTAATTGGCCATCTTGAAGGACAAAGCTACATCTTCCATTCTTAATTTACTCCCAATTATTTTTTTTTCATGGTTCTATTTTTGTAGAGCACCCAGAGCTGCTCTAATAGTAGAGAAAGAGTAGCAGAGATAATTGGGAACATCTTGAATAACCTAACTCCAGAGTCCTTGTGGTATGACAAGGCACCTAAGGGATGTCTCCAGGACAATGTCAGCCAGCATGAAAGGCTGCGGCAAAGGCATTAGAGCGAGGTGACACTGTTTAAAAGCTTGTTGGCACTTTCAGTTAATAAAAGTCACTTGGGAAGTATTTTCTTTTATGTCTGACAGGTTTCTCTTTTTGCCCTTTTTATATGATGTGTTACCATGTGTGCAGTTCATCCACTGATTAATCATCCTGTCTGTTCTGTTGGTAGCGCATGGATAGCATCGCTTTGTGCATAGGAATTAAAGACCTGGGTTTCAGACAATATCCGTGGCCAGATGCAGGGCTCAGGAGTGGAAAGATGGCACCATAGTCAGGCATCTTGCTTAGGAGTTGGCATATGAGGCTTCTGCTGCTCCTCCAGCACAAGTAACCACACAGGTATGTGAACACAGCAGGAGCATACAACTGAGTGCAGTCATAACCTGGGGATGCCAGCCGGAGCATCTCACAGCAAAGAGCACGGACAGTGGTGTGGTCAGCCACGGGGATGGGTTGTGGGCATCCCATAGTGGTCGTCTGTTATGTATCCAGTACCACTTCATCCCAATGCCTCCTTGAGAGAGGAACAAGATCTTGTTTTGTTGGGTGCTTTCTGAAAGTACACACTGACAGCTGTGAAGTGCCTGGATCCACTTCAGTAGGGGAACATACCAGTTAATAAGAGTCATCTGAGATGACAAATGGTCAGTCCAGGCTGCCCTCAAAACATGGTCCTAACTGCCTCATCAGGGTGCTCAGTTCTGAAAACCAGCACCAATAAATTAAAGGAAATAGTATTAATTTTAAATTCCCAACCTGAAAAGCAAATGCTAAAGTCACAGGCTGGTATTACCATCAGAACCTGTAGGAACTGGCCATAACAAACATGTTCAGAGAAGGTAGGGGCAGGAAAGACTTTTTCTTCCAGTATTTACTGCACCTTCTGGCCAGTGTCCTATTGCAGCACTGAACAAGGATGATGCTGTGTCAGCTCCAAGGCAAGATACTCCCTTTTGTCACAGTTCCCTGACCTTGCTAGGGTACAGCATGCTGCCTGGACCCCTTCTTTAATAAATGTTTTCAATTCCACAGATGAGCACATGTACTTTAGTGCATCACTATGTGGAGTGCCAAGTCAGGTCAGAGCTTGACATTTTATTATTTTGTCATAAAGCAAAAGCACTAAAAACTTTAGGCTTGGATAACTAATCACTGCCCTTTTTTAGAGGAATTTATTTAAACGAGCATCAAAATGAAAGTGACAGCAGTGGCAGCAAGTAAATTACCACTGCCTAACTGGACCCAAAGAGAGTTTGGGGCCTGAAATGTCCCTTCACGTAGATTGGCAGAGAAACGAAAAGTGTACTAGACATATGCACACTGACTTTATGAGTCCTTAAATTTGTTGGTTTTTATCTAGTCCCTGAAGTACAAAAAGTATTATATTTTTCCCTGCTTCTGTTCCCATGTTCACAGGTTCATAAGATTTGCAGTTGGAGACCTTTATTCATCATTAAACTGGAAAACAAACATGACAGGAACTCTTTGTTGAGCTTGTTGAGTTCCTGTTCTGTCCCCCATCCAGGAACGTGGAGCCAGCCCAGTAATTCTGCTGCTCTGTGTCTCCTAGGCAATCCTGTTCAATGCTGACCAACTCCTTCCAAAAGGAGCTGCAAAAATGCCAAGTACCAGCTGCTGCTCTTACAAGTATACCTTGTTCCTTCGCACTGAGAGCTGAAAATTTCACAGGGGATCTTGTATATCCTTGCAGAACTGGCCTTCAACTGTACAGTACAGCCAGTACAGTCCTTTGATAAACATGCTTTTGGCATCAAAATCAACAAAATTAAAAGCCTTTCATTATTTCACTAGAAACAAAACTATCTTCAGCTGGGAGGTAGGGAGAGGTTCACCAGAAAATTGTTTGATTTGGGCTGCTAAAAAATCAAAATTTCCATGGCTTTGAGAATGTGATCCATAACATTTTAAATCACTGTAATCAAATAACTGCTTGAGAATAAAGTTCCTTAAGTTAAAGACTGGGAGTTCTGTATGTCTTAAGGGATTTGGTTCTAATTTCAGTTCCTTTGTGGTTTTTAAGAGATAAATGGAGATAATTCCCCAAAAACCCTCAGTGTATGAAGGTTTGGGCCTGTCCCATGGGCAGAGTGTGTACTCAGGAGCTAGAAGGGAGGAGCAGCAAGCTGACTGCAATGGCCCAGCTAGATCAGCCCCAGGCAGGGGTGAGAGCCCCACAAGCAGGGACCCTCAGTCTGGCAGGCCTTAGCATCACTGTGCTGCCAAAGTGAACAAGAGCACTCATGCGAATGTCTCCCTACCTCCTTATGCATTCTTGCTTAAAGAAAGATATCTAATCTTCACAAAAAACGCCTCACAATAAAAGGTGTGCATTAAAAATGTGGGGAAGGAAAAATATAAATCCAGCCTCTGTATTGGATAAGAATATGAGTCCAAAATGTATGAGGATACAGTGGCAGAAAAATTTATCCTACAGGATTCAAAACAGAGAAAGTACATTTAAGGCTCTGATGTTTAAAAAAGCCCTGTGACTGAATTACATGAAAAAAAGGTTCAACCACAGCAGAAAGCTGAGTTAGTTTAACAGAGAAGCTGTCACTTAAAGATGTAGAGAGTTGCAAGATCAGATTTGTCATCAGAAGCCAAACTGGTGAAATTTACCTTGCTCACTAGAGAAATAGAATATTAAGCATCATTCAAAAGTGGAGCTTTAGAGAAATGCATAATCCTCTTTCTATGGAATTTTATTTCGAAAAGGGTAATTCTGCACATAATTTATGTTTTTCTGCAAATGAATTCATTAAGCCTGAGAAGATGTAGTCCCATATGGTCCCACAGTCAGATAACATGATGTGCAGCTGTGAGGTGTGCTAATATGCAGTGGAGAACCATCACAATTACATCGAGTCTTCCCAGAATGGTTGCAAATCCAGTAAGAATGGTAAACTTCAGTCTTCTCTTAACTTAGCTTTGGTTACTGATTTCTCTGGCATTTTAAACTGAAGGGAAGAACCAGAAGCAATGTGTGATAGAAAGCTCATTCATTCAAAACTGAATTTAACCCCAAAATCCTATTGATGTTGGTGAGTTTGGAGTACAGATCAAATGTAGGAAATTCCCTGCACCTGCAAAATCAGGCTTTGGGGTGAAGAGCGTAGAGCTGAAAAAAGCAAGATAATACATGTACTTATGCACTAGAAGCTATGAGCAAGCATAACAACTACAATATTTGGGCTGGTTTTCACCACAAGTTTTGCAGGGTACAGGGACTCCTGTGTCTGTTTAAACAGAAATCTGTGACCTGTACCTGACCTACCCTCACATTACCCCCAGCATGCACAGAGCCAGTGACCTTCTCTGCTGCTCCAGTGCAAATTGTTAAGGATTATTGTTGTCTCTCAGGAAGTCTTCAGGCATGCTTTGCTATTCCTAGTGAAATATGCTGTGGCTTTACCATTGATCACCAGAGGGCAAAAAGGAAAAATTTTATCCCTCTGGAAAGAACTGCTCTCCTTCAATTTTCTTTTTTATTTGTAGGTGTGTGCTCTTTCATCTAATTTACTGAAATAATTCTGGTTTTCTTTGTGAAATGCTTTTATTCAGTAAAATTTAGTCCTCTTTCTGCCCCTTTTCTGTTTGCTTGGCCTGGATTTTATTGCTCTGCTGGCTGGCAGCAAGGTCTGAACTCCCCGTGCAGTCTCTCCCCGTGCAGTGAAACACTCAAACATACACTTCAAGGTATTACAGCATAATGCTGCTCAGCCTTGACAAGGACATCCTGTGCCAAGCTGAGAGACTGGATCAGGTATCTGTTGGATTTAGCAAGGTTACTTCGCCAAAAGCATTACAGGCAAAGGAGGCATCCCCTAGCTGGGCTAAGCCTGGAGAGTAAATATGCTCTGAGGATTATGAAAATGGTTTTAACACACCAGCTTGCATCCTGCAGGGCAGAGAAGTCCTGTGCCAAGGCAGAGGCACAGCCAGCCCCGTATCCTGGCCATGAGTTGTCCGGGTGCAGGCACCTTGGGGAGACGTGAAGATGCATGCAATCCACGCAGGCAATGTCTCCCGGCTACAGCCACAGTGACTGCAGGATTTATGGAGCTGGTGGTTGCATCCAAGTCATTGTGCATCCAGGCCAGCTGTTGCATCCAGGCCAGCATTCTCCTGGGGAACCTGGATGCTCATGGCTTGAAAGGGTGCACACGTTGCTGGGTAGAAAGTTGGCTGAATGGCTGGGCCCAGAGAGTGGTGGTGAATTTAAATCCAGCTGGTGGCTGGTCACCGGTGGTGTCCCCAGGGCTCAGTGCTGGGGTCAGGCCTGTTTAGCATCTTCATCAGTAACCTGGTATAGGGGATCAAGTGCAGCCTCAGCAAGTTCACAGATGACACCAAGTGGGGTGGGACTGTTGATCTACTGGAGGGTAGGAAGGTTCTACAGAAGGATCAGAACAGGCTGGATCAATGGGTTGAGGCCAACTGTGTGAGGTTCAATAAGGTGAAATGCTGTGTTCTCCCTTGGGTCACAACAACCCCATGCAATGCTGTGGGCTGGGGACAGAGTGGCTGGAAAGCTGCC